>NW_017566800.1:3229220-3267049 GCF_001854935.1 Bemisia tabaci | reverse complement strand
TACGCTTAACTAATTTCATGCGAAAGACGTTTTTAATCATTAAACAATTTATATTACTTTTTAAGAGCCTTATCAGAATTTTAATTATCCTTCCTCTGAAGAACAACATTGAGTCTCCGTCTTGCAATAACAGCGAATCAACGACTCGTGTTTAGCATTTTATTTTCATTTATTTATTTATTAATTCATTTATTTATCTTTTTATTTTCCTTTGTTTTTAGTTGAGCATGAAAAGTTAATATTACGAAACGCCCCGTTTCATTTTTTCGTCTTGTTTTGCAGCCTCCCCATCGTAGCTTCCTGCACCACGTTTAGGTGTGTATGTGAACATGTTCCTCACTCACAACCCACGCGCGTCGCCGAGCGCTGCCCGGCCGCGCGATGCAAAGCTCGTCTCGGTCAGCCGCGCGCGTCGCGCGGCCGTGGCTCGACTTCCCGCCCATTTAAGTCGGTTTTCCGGCTGAACGATCAAAGATACGACCAAACGGACCAAATTTTTGTCTTATAGGCGTTAATTCGTCAATTTCACTTAGGATTGACTATCCACTCTACCAGAAATAAACATTTTCGACTGACGCCCTTTAGGGCCCTTGAGAGAGTCCTAAAAATTTTTTTAAAATTTTTTCCAAAAAACATTCTTTATTTGTACACCTCATAGCACGTTTTGAGACCTGGGGAGCTTAACTTTTCTCAAATTTCAAAAATAAGGGACACCCTACCCCTCGCGCTTGTGTTCGATCATTGGTGCTGATGTCACTGGCGCTTTATTATTTTCATTCACTCTAACGGCTGGAGAACTAGCGAGCACACCCCATATTTCTCACCTGCTTATAAATCTGTTTGATAGAAATACGTCCAATTATGAGAAAGAAATGTAACTTTTGGCACATAACTGAACTGAACTAATCTACTATGTGAAGGTTAAACGCTTTCTGAGCATTTGAATGTTGCCTAATTTCCTCTCAGAAAATATTTATTTTTGAAAAAAGTTATGAGTATGTTTCCTTGAAATTTTCAGGCACTTCAGGTACATCCAATACTGAAAAAAATTATCTGAAAATCGGTAGAAAATAATGATCAAATCTCAAAATTTGTGATTTGTCCAAAGAGATTGGCAATGTCTGAAGACTCATGCAGTGTTCCTCCTGAGCATGGCATCACCGTCAACTTAATTCTCACAATAAACTGATTTAGTGGCTACATCATAGTTTTGTATCGCAGTTTCAATGGTTTGAATGCAAACAAACAGATAACCCTGTTGCATTCTTGCCATGGTTTTAAAATGCTCCCAGATGTTTTTTGCAATCAAAATTTCTCCTGTGTAAGGAGTTATTAATAAATTTCTGACGTTTTAATGACAAAATTGAGATGAATTTATGCAATTAACTTACATATAATGGGGACATGATGTTATGTTTAGTTATTTTGGTTTGATACATGATAAAGCATTTATGCAGTATATAGCAATTACTATAACTCGGTTTTTCGAATATTGCAGGAATGATGTAGCCACTAGGTCAGTCTATAGAACAGAGCGTTCTGTCACATAAACTCAAATTTTGATTTTTCGACCCTGCTTTTCAAAAATACCTTTTCTGAATAATTTGCCACTGTGTATACAAGACCTCTTTCTATGAACAGTCAAGTATTAATGAAAAGTTTTCAAAACAAAATAAAAGCATCAATAAGAAAAGCATTACAAAATTTTTCATAACAAGGAATAATGAAATCATTTGTTTTCCTGCATTCGTCCTTCCTAATGTTTTAATTTTCTCTCAATTATTTGGTTTGGTTTCAGATGTCTGTGATGTACTACTAGTATCTAATGATTTTTTCATAATAGAAGATATGATGGCACTTCAATGTCAGTTGCCAGAGGTGTACAACCAAGTCAAGGATGTTACCCTTGAGTCATTAAGATTTATGCAAGGCGCGTTGTTCAAACCAAAAGAAGATTCAGCCTCCAAAGTTGATAAGAGCTCAGATCCATTCAGATTTCTTCCAGCGCTCAATGATCCGCTTATTTTCAATGGCAGTGACAAAAATTCGAAGAGTCTGAAAAGTACATCTGATCAAAAAGTCAATGCTGCTCAGCCTCGTTCCGTGGAATCCAAGAAAGAGGATGAAACAGTTATTTTTGACTCCAACTGTAACAAAAACAAGAATCTGTCAGCAAACGAAAAAGCCACTTCAAAATCGGAACAGGCTGAAGCCTCCAAACAAGATAATAACAGTAGTGTGCTGCTCAAAACGCTTAACAAAATAGCGGACCGTGTGAAACCCTCAGAGACTGTCGCAAGCAAAAATTCATCACGAGTAAAATTGGTACTTGACAAAATTCACGATGTGAAAGCATCTAAAGTCCAGAAAGGAAACCCTGTCACAGCTGTGGAAAATAAAGTAGTGGACACAAACGTTCCAAAGCTATCTAAGTCAGATCCTCTACAAGCATTGTCATCTAATTTAATCGAGTTGGTTTCTGAGAGCTTCCAAAAAGTTTCAACAGCGGCAAACAAACCTGTTGACTCCTCTGTCTCACATAATAATGTGGAATTAAAGCGTGAAACTGAGAGAGAGTGTACCATTAATTTAAATTCCTTAGAAGGAGATAATTTGTCACCCAAGGTAGACGAAAACGAAGAATTTTATGAATGTGAACCAAGTTTAAATAATCCTTTGCAAAATGAACTTGCCGGACGTAATATTGGGAGTGTCGGGGAGGATGAGGTGGCTCCCGAATGCAGCACCAATACATCGAATCAATCAAATAAGTTGGATCACACCAAAAAATTGACTGAGTTAGAATGTGAACCCATTGTCCTACCGAATAATCAAGTTCTAAGATTTTGCAATGGAACGTCCATCGGTGTGATATTGAAAGAGATGGAGAAAATTCAACGCTTCATGCATAATGATTATGAAACGAATGAAATTAACCTGCAAATGTTGAATGAGCTGGTCAACAACTTCTTGTCAAAATTCGTAGGTAACGAAATAGAGAAACTCAAGACTGAATCGGGTAGTAAAATCCTCTTCAAGAAAAAAGTCAAACTGTGCCTAAATATTAGCAAAAAAGTTAATCAGATCATCATGGAAAAGTGTATGGATATGATGGATACAATACATTCTTTCGGCGGTACTTTCATCAAGCGATACAGTGACTTGGCGGAAAATTTGGACAATCTTAGCTGTGATAACTATATGCCTTTGAAAACCATACTCAATTCAACCTGTAGCATTTTAGATACATCTGCAATAAGCGCAGGTAACAATCTTCTCATTGAATTGTACATAGTTCTGCCCCCCCCCCTCCCCCAAAGCATGTACATCGAATTCGAAGGCTCGAACCAAATTGCGTCTTCTGACGCATTCTTACTTTTTCCGAAAATCGCATGCTCTCTCATTGGAAATCTTAATTGCTCTCCCTAAAGTATAAATGGCTCCTTAAAGTGAATTTTTACTGTTGATTGGACAAATCGTCTAAATCTGATCCATGGAATCTGCACTTTCTTGTTAGACCGATCTTAGTTTTCAAAGCTCACCAAACCCACAGTTGGGCGTATTTCTGCCAAACAGAACTATGTGCATTACGACGGGAGCCCTGTTATGCATATATTCTTATGGGTCTCCTGGCTCATGTTTTAATGCACATAGTTTCCTTTGGCAGAAGTACTTCCAGTTGGTGTTCACAGGGGTCATCGTTGGGATTCAACCTCCATGTTGTGAAATACTAAGGAATTTGGGAGGAAGCTCTGTCACTGGTCCGTTCTGATGGATGTGCTTATCACCCCACTAATGGCATTGACGACCGCAATTTCATCAGATTCAGAACAATTAATATGATTAGATGGGTAAATTCGCTTTTAAAAAGAGGCTCACAAGGATTATGGCTTGTATAATTTCGGAGTGAACTGAAAAAACCGATTCCGAGGTGAAAGAAACAAGATTGTCCCCTATCTTATCTTAGAACTCAGAATTGTACCAAGTTGTAAAAGAATTTGTGATCTACAAAATGTATTGTTCCTTACAAAACAACCTGATGTATTCATGAGAAGTTGATAAGACAGGAAAATTTAGAAAAGTCAGTTATTTTTACCCAACTGAAGGATGACGGAAAATTTTGAGATCAGACGTAGAATTCTTCTACTGTGTTCAAACTTAAGACTGGCTTTAACCATATGCATGACTTTTGCTCTCCTCAGAAAACTAAGTTTCTGTTAATAAAGTTCGTTTCTATGAGCATATTGATGGTGAAACTTCCAAATCTTGTATCTCAGTTTGCAATGTTGCACACTCCCTGTCACACTTAGTTTTTTAAATGGAAAACTACTCAGCATCAAACCTTAAAAACTTCTATGTTTTTTCCTCTCCATGCAAAGCAAATTCTGAGAAAACTTCAAGGAACAATGTTGATATTTTCTCTTTTAAAAAGATAATTCAGGAGCAGAGATTTTCAAACATATTGCAAACTAGATTCGTGGATTGGGCGTTTCACCGTCAACAGGAGCTAATGTAATTGAAAACTGTTCACTTCTGAAATCTGAGATTGTTTATTCATTTTTTTCAGGTGATTTTTTTTTCAAGAAGCCAAAATCTATTGAATCTTCCCATGTAGGTTGTCAAACCAGTACCTCAGACTTCCTTGATTCTGAAGTGCAAACAGACAGTCCTTCTCTCCAACCTGCTGAAACTGAATCAGGAGAAACAAAACTCCTGTTCGATCACGTCAGAACTCAAAACGATATGATTCTCAAGTTTTGTAATGATTACTCCTCTCTAATGCCTCCGGTAAGTTTTACATGAAAAATTTCTTGTTTCATTCCAATCCAGGTGCCGGCAAAAGGTAGAGATCCTCAACTATCATTCGTTTAAATTTGCTAACATGCTGCTCTTCTATAATACCTTTGCCACTTTGTAAACTAATTTTTCTTTTTAAATTGTTCCTGGATTGAAGAGATGTTTGCTGTAGAAAATTTGAAAACCATCAGAGCTCTCAGTGTTTAGATTAGAAAGCCTGGAATCAAGAAGGTTTTTAATATTTTTTCTAGACTTTAAAAGTAATTGAAAAACTAATTAAATGAGTTAATGAATTTTTCTTACAGATAATCTCTGAAAATTGTGAAGAAATGGTTGTTGGAAACAACAGTTTTGAAAGAAACTCAAAAGATCAAGGAAGTTTGTTAGCCCTCAATGCCGTATTGATAAAATCTGTGTTCACTGCATTTGAAGTCAATTCCCAAAAGTTCAAAACCACGGTAGATAGTATGTTAGAAGACTTGCAAACAAACCAGATGGATTTTATTTTCAATCTGTAAGTACCTTTATTTTTTACTGTATGGAATTGTACGCAAATTATTTTGTATTCAACTTTATGTATGTTTATATTCTGGGTGAATTATTATTATTATTTTTGTGTGTGTGTGATAGGAGAGTTCAGGTGATTTTTTCAGGGCTCTTGACATGGTCGAACTGCGACAAATCATATTGATTATGTAAGAATTCTCTGCAGATTTTGACTCTTCAGCTGTGAAAGGGCAATAGCCCTCGCGCATGAGGCTGATTAATCATTCTCTATAAAAAATTCGCAAAATTTGGTGGAATGAAAGCGGGATTTATGTCAATGAAGTCAAGGAGGCAGCATGGTCGGTGCAGGAACCAGCAAGAGCAGGGTGTTGTGGTCGCATTGACAAGTTGGGAATCGGTGACAACTGAGCCAACCGGTGGCTGATGTGCAGCGGGCAATACAGGGAGCGCGGTAGCGCGAGGTCTGATTGGGTGCACATTCCAGGCGCGAAAGCTCAGTGAGATTTTGCGCTGCAGGCTCCCTCTCTTTAGACGGTCGCATTTTAAGGGATTGGTAACAGAAATGCTTGATCGAGACAAATTTTGTTTGGAGTAAATGTGTAAAAATGTTTTAGAAAAATGGTTTCGTGTGTCACTTTTTGACAATCAAAGAGCAACCAATGAGAGTTTAATGAGGAAAAGCGAGGTTTGAAACCTCATTACAATCGGAAATAATTGCTCAAGTTACATTCAATTTGTTTTGCAGATTTATTAGAGGTAACGTTAATACAAAAGGTAGCCTCTAATGCTTATTAAACCGTTAATTTCTTGTCAGGTCACTGCTTTAAGTTTGGTCAGTTTCTAAGATTTGTGTTGTCAACTTTTTGCAGCTTACGCAGTCGATACAAAGAGAAAGTTGCAGATTATGAAGCATTTTTGAAAAAGTTTTGCACTAACTCTTCAAGGAACTTGGATTGTTGGGCTGAAATACAAGATAACATTGAACATTGTAGGAAAATGTTGCATCAACTCGACTACAAGGAAAATGTTTTCAAGGTAATAATCCCTTATGGGTTAGTTCCATCAGTCACAAAATCGTATTTTAATGGTTTAAGCTTATGGATCAGCATTATTAAATAACAATTGTCCAAGTGCCAAATCTCTTCATCCAATTTTAATAGAGATGTCTTTCATCGACAAACACCGCGTCTGATGTCATCCACAGTTGTAATGAATATCATGATTTCTTCCAGCTTAGCTTCATCCGTGTTTTACATTTAGCAACTATTGACAAAACTGATCGATAAGACTAAGGTGGAACAAACCGTAATATGCACCACCGCACTGGATGACATTATACACCTATTTTTTTTTATGAACAATATCTCCATTATTATTTGACGTAGAAGTCCGGCGTTTGGACAGATCTCAATATTTGCTGCCAATCTCTACTCTTTTCGTGTGTTGTACTTGCACCTACCAATGATATATTTTTTTCTGTCCTCAGATGCAGAAAATAGGAAATAAATAACTACATATTTATGCCTTCTCTATATCAAAAATGTAAAAAAAAAAAGAAAGTAAAATGTAAAAGTAAAAAAGTATGTAAAATTTAAGTCAATAGTTGGGTCCTTTTTTTTCTTCATTTTTTTCTTTTCTCTTTTGATTGTGTCATTTGAAAGTATAAAGTCAACTTAGCTTAACAAGAAGAAAAAAAAAAAACCTTAAAACTGTCGCCACAATACTTTAATTAACAGGATGAAAGAATAATGCTAAGTCCACACTATTCTTCAGGGAAATCAAAGCCAGACTTCTGAATTTAATTGTAATTTTTGGGCTTTGATTTCTTCGCAGACAAGTGTGAACCCAGCACTATTTTTCCATCCTGTTACTTCGAGTATTCGGGCCACATTTTTGCTGTTTGTTTTTGTTAACCAAGTTAAATTTACACTCTCGAATTATACAACTTAAAAAAAAAAAAAAAACAATGACTCAACTGACCCGTTTTACTAGACCCCTCTCTATAGAGAAATGTGTTTGATAGGTAAACAAAATTTGCTTTAATCCTAAACGATTTCTGTATGGTGTTCCTCTGCTCGTGCTGGCAGATTATTGAAATTTTGTGTTTGTAGGGCGGACATAGAGGACATAGGTTAAATGGTGTAGCATCATTGATTGGCTATGTCTTATCGCAGCTCTGTCGTGCTCTTGCCTGGTAGAATGGACGACATACTGTCGGAAACTCAAAAGGTGCCTTTAGCTTGTCATGAATTCCACCTGACATAGGCATGACAAAGGAGGGATAAGACATAGCTGACCAATCTTACTACGCCATTTAACCTATGTCATCTATGTCTGCCCGACAAACGCAAAATTTTAATAATCTGCCTGCTGTTTGGTAATGTGGTAGAGCTTCTTTAACTGCCATTTTCAATTTTTTTCCCCCTGACTGTACTTTGTGCACTGAGTACATCAATTTGTATTAGCTCTGTATGATGGCTTTTAGGACTATTCAAATGCATCCGAAGTTACTCATCTTAGGAAAATTAAGTATTAAAGCTAGGTGCGGGAGGCTAAAAAATTATCGTAAGGCAATGACTTAAAACTTCTCGGTTTGGAACATTGTGCACCTCTTGTCATACTTCATTTTTTTAATTGACAGCCACTCAAGGTCAATTTTAAAGAACTTTCGTTATTTTTCTTCTCTATGGGTAGGAAATTCTGAAAAAACTTAGAAGAATGATGTCAATTTGTTCTCCTTAACAAAAATTTAATAGAAGCAGAGATTTTTAAACACCACTAAGAAAATACGTGGTTTAAGAAGTTCACCCATAGGAAGTGCAGTAGACATATTGTCCAGTCTTTCTCTTCGGATTAATGTTTGTTATTTTGTTTCAATTACAGCTGAAGCTTGCCAAACTCAAGTCTCAGTTGTTAGAATCAGGTGCAGTCAGTGTCGAAGATGTGAGAGACTTGCTGGCGTTGGATTTCGAGCCAGACCCAGAGTTAAATTTGAAAGTTTCAACCATACACCAAGTTTTCGTAAGTCTGTTGAAAGCAGCTGCAAACGAATTCCAGAGGCAAAATCATAAGTTCCTCCTGAAAGTTTTACTTCAAGCGAGAGATGCCAACCTTTCTCTGTCGGATCTAACCACTCAGATTTTAGCACAACAGCGGAATCAAAATCGGAGTGATCCGCGAAGTGATCAATCAACGTGCTCTACTGAATCTGGTATGTATTTACAACCTTCCGCAGACAAAAAAACTTATTGGATCTGCAGCAAACTTTTGCCAGAGTGAAATGAAAAGTTGTTTTTCCTCAGGGTTGCCACAGTCAGGGGGAAATCAGAAAATGTTAGAGAATTTCAAAAATTCTGGTAAAACCTGGAAATGTCAGGAAAAATGACGAAAGTGTCAGGAGAAAATTGTCAAGTCGCTGTCATTTTCTTCGCAGAATGAATTAGACGTTTCAAACAACAAGTTTTGTCTAAAAACTATTTCAAATTATGTCTTGTTAACCATCCAGCATATCTTCAATTGTAAGGAAATTTTACCAAAACTTGTCAAGGAAATAATTTTCTAAATTCTTTGGGAACCCTGTTTTTTATGCAAACTCTTTTTGAATCGTTTTTTGCAAAACCATCTGCTGTACAGTACAGTGTATCAGAATTAGCATGGATCAATTTAATCATAACATCTAAGATGAAGTTGGGCCGAGACATTAAAATTTAAAATCAAATTTGTCGAGTTTGTCTGCTAGAACCTAACAGCAATATTGTCAGGCTAAACAAACCACAGCACTTGTAGAAAATGTAATGGAAGTTTAACGTTTTTGCAGAAATTGATTGAATTGGAGCTTGGATCAAATTATTGAAATTTCCTGCACCAGTTGAGATCAGTTAATATCATTAGTGAAGCTTAATTTTTCTACCGTTTTGTCTTTGAATACTAAACTTTATGTCTCACCTTTACTGGAGCCTCCACTGCATTTTTAAACACATTATCAGTTGGACAGCTTAAGCTTTGAACATATATTATTAGTAGCATAGTGATATGAGTAAGATATTATTCTAATGACGTTTACATTTTATTCTTATTACAGATAGAGAGAATACAGGAGCCTCCTCCGATGGCAAGATCAGTACTAGACACTCCCGCTCAAATTCTGTGGTTTCTCAATGTAAGTGTTTTCTAAAGTCAATAAAATGGTGTCTGATTAGCTCAGCCAAGTTAAAGTTTAACTTTTTCCTAAAATTTTTACCAATCATATTGGATGTATACAATTTTATTATTTTTTATTTTGAAAGTACGTAAGATTTTTCAGTAATCCTTGCTAATATGCTTCAATAAAACAAAAAAATGAAGTGGAAAAAAGGAAGAAAAAAGATTTTGCCCTTGGATGCATCTTGCTAAGGCTATCTCAATAGCACAGCCCCAAACTCATCATCAGTATCTACAAAATAGAAGACACTTTGAGTGAAAAGAGACAAAACCAATAAAATCATTTAAAATGAAGAAAGATTATTACTACCTATCAAGAAAAATTCTGCCGGAACTAAACATTTTTTATGCATATATATTATTTTATGATTTCAGCTGAAGGAGAAGTATCTGAAAGGGAAGAGAACAGTCAAAATTTCACTACTTCGAAGAAAAGTGATGAAAACTTTAGGCAAGCTGTTCAAGGCCAAGTTCATGAGCCAAGAACTCCCGTGGTATCCTGTGGTAGTAGTTCACAAAATGCTCAACCAAAATTATCAAATTCTGAAATCTCTCATGGTGCAATAAGTTCAGGGAAGGTTAGTGGTGACACAATCCCAGAGTCAAAAATCAAAACGCCGGTAAGCACCGTACAAACCAATATCAGTAGCCACCCGAGTGCCTCTGGCAACACAACACTCTCTCGATGTGATGCGAATGAACACCTGATTGCCAAAACTGAGTCAGAAAAAACTGGCAGTGCTTCATCTTCCGAGACGCTGAAGAAAGCTTCTATCCAACACGTAGGAGATTATTCCCTTACCCAAGTAAATGATGCTTTAACTGTTGCAGAAATTAATAGTGTAGACCCTTCAACTCCAGCAAAACTTGATAGGAAACTTCTGGAAGATACTGTGAAGCAAACTCTTATCGAAACCTTGAGTGAAAAACTAGTCACCAATCCTACCTCTCTCTTACCTCAAAGCATTGCCTCTGTTTCTGATTTAGAAATAAGCCACAAAAGTTCATCAAACAATGTTTCAAAGGTACCATCTGAAACTCCGAATGCACAGCCTTCAATTCTTGAAGATAAAAAAGCCTTCGAAGAAGCCATGCGACAAATTGCTAAGCGCCTTGTCGAAAATGTGCCTGAAAAAAGTAGTGGAAAGCCACCAGTTAATCATGTAAATCAAAATTCACCACCAGCCTCCAGCAAACCACCATCTTTTCTGCCTCCATCGGACAGTGCGAAGAACTCAAAGCCCCAATCTGAAACAAGGAATGCACTGCCTCCATGCATACCGAGTTTAAGCAAGATTGCTATTGAAAACTCTGTACAAAATACTAGAAAACGGGGAGCTGAAAAATTGCTGGAAGTATTTGAAACCAAACTGAAGAGCAACCCTGCAGATTTAAATCCTCCTCCATTACCGAGCAAAACACCATCTTCTGAGTATCACTCCAGTTCTTCAAGTATAAATAAGTTGGGTCAATGCGCACCTCCTTATCAGTTTGCGCCTCAATTTGCACCTCCCAATCAGTTTGCGCCTCAATTTGCACCTCCCAATCAGTTTGCGCCTCAATTTGCACCTCCCAATCAGTTTGCACCTCAATTTGCACCTCCCAATCAGTTTGTGCCTCAATTCGCACCCCCTTCAATACCTTCGAATCAAAAAGATTTTGTTCCTCCTGTACAACGACATGCAAATGTGATTCCCGCTGATCAATGTACTTTTGTATCAAAACCCACAACATCAGCGCAGAAAGTGCCACCTGTTGGGAAGGCTCCCCCGCATCAAACTCCTGTCAAACTGCCAACCTTCCCAGCAGAGAATGCCCATCCTTCAACAAACCCAGTGCCAATGACACAACAAAAATGTGTGAGTAGTTCTGCAGTTAAGTCAAATGGAACTGTGAAGTCCTCCGTGAATGCTGCTTCGCAGAATGTTTCACAGACAGCAAGCAAGGCAAACCAACCGAAGAAGAAAACAGACACTAATTTACAACCACCTGGACCATCACGAGTTGAATCAAAGCTTTTGTAAGTGTATTTTATGTGAATTATTTTCTTTTATGTAGAATTTGCTTAAAAAAGATTCCCAAATTTTATGATCGTAATTTTGACTCCTAGTAGGAGAAAGGAACCTGGTGCTGAAAAAGTCAAATTGTGATGACTGGAACTATTGCATGGACGAATATTTTTCAAACATTTTGGCATGAATAAAGACTAAAAACGGTGCAACGATCCGACATCATGCCAATTCAAATTTGCAGATCAAAGGATAGTTTTGAAAGAAAGTGATTTAAATTCTGTATTTGCTGTATTTCGGGTTTGAACTTGTCGGATTAAAATGCAGATTTACACCCATTATTGAAAACACACAATTAATTACCCTCCTATGATTCTGGCAACTTACTCCCTTGGATATTGTGTCATCTCTTTCACTTGGGAACGCATCCCAATTGCACTACTTCAGTATTTATTATTAACATTTTTATTTCTGTGGGAAAATGGTCACATTAATTTGTCTTGACATTTTTTGTTACACAGATTCTAAGATTCTCTGACAAATGCTTGCGATAGTTCTCCCATAAAAACATGAAATACTCACAAAAATACTGAAACAAAGCAGTCAAAGTGCTACAACTAGGGTGTTTTATGTCAAAAACTCAAGTATCAATTTTTCCATCCTACTTGTAAAAATAACTGCTGAAAAATTTCCCATGGTTAAATCGGTCAAATTTGCAGTCAGTCAAATTTGAATAAAAATACACAACTTTATATCTGAAAAATTTATTTTTAAAGTAACAAATTTAGGAAAATCTATTGCTTTGCTTTTATGTATATTTGATTCTTGTGATATTTCTTTCATTTTCATTGAAATCACTGAATGATTTTGTCTTTTTTGGCTGCAGGTCCTCACTGAAAGACGGATGTTTCAAGAAATTAATGTTGAGTTTAAAACAGAAGTACCCCAAGAAATCTGATGTTGAATTAATTCTTTATTTGAAAAGTGCCAGAGAAATGAACGGAGAACAATTGACTGGAATGTCTTTCAATGAAATCATAGCACTTGTCGATTCTATGATAGAGACGCCCAATTTCAAGTTTCCAAAACTTTCGGGAAGCGGTTCTAATGGTGCTAAGCCAAGTAAGTTTTTTTAAAAAGTATTTTACTCTTAGGAGCAGGGCATGCTTGTTCAGTTAGGACTTTGAAACTTGTAAGTATGCGAGACTTATGAATCATATTGACAGATCTGTCTCTTGAATTTGTGAGAATATGAAAGGTTTTGAAAAAAGATTCAAGCGCAATGAATCTGTTGAACGCAAGAGATGAAGCCAAATGAATAGATTTTCTCAACGTAATGTCACTTGAAAATCGCACATTAAAATCGTTAGAAATTCACTCCGTAGCACACAATCTATGTAGTTAGCAACACGTTTTTCAATTTTACCACATCTGCGGGCAGTTATTCTTCATCGACGGCAGTCAGGTTTACTGAGAAAGAGATGCAAAAAATCCAATCTAAATAAACAAATAATTTTGCAAAATTTTGAAAACTTCCCTTACGTAAGATTTCAATTGACTTAAAGCTTTTGTTGCTGCAAAAGAAAGGAAGAAAAAGCAGAAAAACGCTTGAAAACGAGTGAAATCATATCCGAGGAACATTTTGCGGAATCGTTTGTTTATTCAGGTAAGGTTTCTGTACTCCTCTGTTAATGTAAACCTGGTTAACAGTGACTGAGAAAAACTGCCTGTAGATGCACGGAACTGGAAAAAGCTTGTTACAAAATAAACAGATTGTTCGCTGAGGATTGGATTTCAGATTTGTTTGATGAGCCCATCATAATTCTTAAGAGATTTGACCTCTAGATAGTCTTTTTACCTGCATTTAACAGACCTATAGTTTTGGACAGGATGATGAATAGGGGTACATGCACAATTAGTAGAGTAATGTGCCCTGCGAGAGATAATTAAATCAAAATGATTGCAAAAACCATCCAAAGACTAGTTGAAAACCTGAAATATAGTTGTTAACTCTGTTGCAGAGACTTCCTCGACCCTCATATTTAGATTCAAAGCTGTATCCATTGGATTAAGTTAATTAGCGTTGTAACTCTCAACATTTTTTTCTTTGCTGCCTTTTTTTTTCCAAGTAGTCCTAAATTCATGACAGCATTTAAGCATCGAATTCTGCAAAAACCAGCCTGCCAACTTAAAAAAATCTAATTGATCCCATCCCCAGATAAGTTCTTTCTCGAATCTGCCATTGCAGGTAGACTCCTATTGCGTAAGGTGAACCTTCAGTTTTGTCACAATTCATTTGGGGTATGATCGACATGTTTCAAATCTTAATTACTATGTGGTTTTATATGGGAAAACCGACATTTCAGTCGTTAAATCAATAAAAAATGTTTGTACCGAAAATCATTCTCCAAAATTTTAAATTTAAGTTGGATAGGTTGCAAAATGCTCCAATTTGCAACCAATTTCAGTGTATCATTATTGATGATTAACTGGAAGTAGTATTTTTCATGGTATCCTTAGATTTTGGAAAATGAACGATAGATCAAGAGACTAAAATTTCGATTTCCCCCAAAATGACTCATCAAACGGCTTTGCAAACTGAGAAAAATTCTGCCTATTTTGAAATCCTCTCTTATTTGAATTTAATGTTTGATCAATGGACATTTGTTTCAGGTACTTCTGTGATGGGTTTAGAGAAGTTCGGTCAATCAGCCTGGGTAAAAAAGGAAGAAAGATTATCAAATTATTCAAATGAGGATTTAAAAGAGTGCGTTGTTTGCTGCTGTAAAATGGCAAGGAACACAACGACCACTTTGACTTGCAAACATGTCTTCCATACTCATGTAAGTACTGAAAGTCTCTGATTTAAGTCATTGTCAAGATTTTTCAAAACTCCAAAAAAATTATCCAGTACAGTGAAGCCTGAGTCGTCCAATTATTTATTACAAAAACTGTTGCCAGTTTTAAAAAATGCTGTATCATGTGGTTAAAATGCACAAAGAAAATCAGCAATAATGAAAAAAGTGGCAATAAAGCAGGAAAAACCGTGGTAGGTACATGATTGCTGGAAAATCGAGTACAAGATACCTAACTGAATTGTACCATGATTAGAATTTTAGGCAGGCTTTTAAGAGTAATACATTTAAGTCTCATCAAATAGCAGGGGTGCAGAAAATTATTTGTTTTCACATAATATGAGGCTGCCTTCTTACTGCTGTCCACATGAGACTGCTCGCTTCACAATTTTCTTTGCATCAAAGAGCATATTTTTGCAGCTTCCTTTGCAGAGTTGAATGTGCTTAGCAGTTTCCTTCTCAAAAAATAGGGCTGCCTTCAAATTTTTTCCCAATCTTCGAATGCCCTTGCATTCTTCTCGCCACCGGTTAATGAGCTGGTCGAGCATTCTCTGCACCCCTTTCAAGTACAACCAAATCGACAGTGAGACTGCGAGAACGATTATCCCGGTTTGCAATGTTACTGACTTCCTACTTCACTGCATTTTCTAGACGGGAAAGTAATCAATGTTATCTCATTTCTTGAAAACTTTCAAAATTTTTCTTCTCTATTTGGAGAATAATCTAAGGAACTTTCAAGCAATAGTGTTGGTTTGCCTTATCTCAATGAAGTAAAATTGGAGTGGAGTTTTCGTAACACCTTAAACAAGATACATGTCCCTGCAATTTCACCTCCTAAATAATCCACCTCACACTGGAATACAGAGGAAAAAGAGTTTTTAATAGGCTCCCAGATGAACTAAAGAGTAAAATAAAAAACAACCAGCCTCATCAGCACTTCTTAAAAAACCTGGGAAACATCTTACGGAAAACCCATTTTATGCTACGAAGGAGATTTTAGAGTAAGATCTTAAGGAAAAACATTTCATTGTGTGTAAAATTTGTAACTATATCATGGAAAACTCTGTATGGAACATTTTAATATGTTCACAAATTCTGTTCAATTTGTAGTGATGTATAATAATGTACTGTAGCTATGTGTAAATAGCTGAAATGTACTTATACTGACGTGTATTTTAGTCCCTCAAAGAAGAGGCTCCATGTAAAAATTTAAAAAAAATGAAAATAAATGATAATTGTAACAAGAGATTTACCATGCTGCTTTGTTGCAAAAAGATAAGAATTTCTTTCTGTAATGAAATATTTTGGAAAGTCGTTGGACAATTTTTTATTTTTAAATTTTTGATTTTTCTTTTTTATATTGAAACTCATTTGGGCTAAAATAACTTTATCAAAACTAAATTTCCCAAGAAATCTTGAAGTGACAGTGCTTACTTTTCTGACGGCACAGTCAAGAAATGGGGTCTAATATATGTACATTTCAGCATCATAAGCCCATATTGTAAAATACTAAACTATTTTGTTTGTTCTTCTTACAGTGCATACGCGAGTGGTTAAGAATTAAATGTGTCTGCCCCTTGTGTCAAGCTGTTTGTTTAATGCCAGACGAATACCCAAGTTTAAGATAAATCTCCAAGACTGCCGTCTCTTCAAATTCATCGATATTATCCCAGTGTCATTTTTAGATGTTTTGTTACTTGTTGAGAATTCTTATTTTTTTACCAGTTTCTCTAATTATTTTTTTGGTAAGACTCGAGATTTGTAAATTTATCTCTGATTTTTCGTATGCAGGGATTAATTTTCTAGTTTTAGTTTTTATTTCTGTACAGATTTTTTTTTGTACTTTTATAAAGTTGCTCGTTATTTCTAAGGAAACAATTTTTTGTAAGATCTTCTTATGTACCTCAGTTGCCTTTTTTATCCTTTTGTTACGGTAGTTTATTATTTTATAGTTAGCTTTACATCGTTTCTTCTTGATCTATTATGACTATTCTATTTTCATGGAGTTTCCATTGAATTAATTTGCTCAGTGGCCTCTATATTTTTGTTCCCGGTCTAAAATTAAGTCGGCATATCTGTATCGTAAGATTCGAATCTGTCCCTTTTGATTTAATGTACTTCAAAAATTTCTTCAACGGGTGGATCCCTTCTTTTCAATTATCGAGAAATATTTTGTCAAAGTTCGTCCTTGCTATAACCAAGTATGATCATCTCTTTTTAAGAAGTAAATCTTCATGCTCGTTTATAACTTAAGTATCTATCTCCTGTATTTTTTCGATTCGCTTCTTTTACCACAAAATTTTCACATTCACATATTCAGCTGGTTCTTAAAATTGCTTGGTTTTGATTCAACTAGTTTCGCATTTTCTGAAGAATCTCTTGATGTAACCAGTCAGTTTTCGTTGAGTTTTTCCTTCACTTGGAGTTATTTTCAAGCAGGAAAATGAAATATACTAGTAGAAACTGTGATCGTTTTTCATAACTCAATGTAAAACCACCTTAATTTCTAGCTTAATTGTCCATCCCTGCAAGGAGAAGATTTTTGCACAAAATGTACTATAACGGAGTGTAAATCTTCAGCTTTGCTAAATTCAAACCTAATGAGAATCATGTATGCCGTCTTGTAACGTCTTTTTCTGTGTATCGTGTATCTCATTGTGTAAAGTACTTAAAGCACAGAAATCCTTGTTTATTGAAGAGAAGATACTTCAGCTGGAGGACTAGTTTCAGTTACCCCTATTAAAAGTAGAACTTGTCATTAATTTATCCTAGTATATCTGTAAAAATGTAACCAAATTTTTGTATTATTTTTGAACGAAACGTTCTAATCGAGCTAGTCAATACTTTGACTCATCATCACAAACCCTCCACTAATAATTTGACCGTAAAAATCAGGGTATTACTGCAGATGATCAAATAACTTATTGCCTCATTATCAGGACAAATTATAACTAACTCTTCAATTTCTACAATTTTTCAAAGTAGCAGCTGTTGAATAACCTTAACTCAAGGATCCTCCCTCTTAAAAACCATCCTGATGACAGAGTTGAAAAACCGAGATAACCAGATCGGAAGGCCTCATAATTGGAGATGCCGTTCCTGACATTTGTTATGACAAAAAAAGCCGCAGGCAAAAAAATATCTTTACGATTAGGTAAGAATGGAAGCTTTTCATTCCATAGGTAGTGATTCATCGTTACCTGTTGAAATAGCCATGTTTTTTTTCTGATCCAGTTGTTTAAGTGCCTGCCATGTTCAAAAATTTCTCTGAATTTATGTCTGTGCCCAGTTACATTTTGCAGATGAATTAGGGTTAGTGATCATTTTTTTAATTGTTCCAGACCTGCATTTTTATTGTATTTTAATTAATTGGATACTTGTATAAAACCTCAACAATTATGGAAGCATAAATGTCTCAGTAAAGAAAGTTTCTACAGAAATTTATTCTCTTTGTTTTGAACACTTGACCCTATTTTTCCAACTCAACTCACAGGTGTTCAGCTTTTCATGTGGTATTCGTGACATCAAGCAAGACCGATAGAATCGAATGAAACCCAGGAGAAAATCTGTATCTTATGTCATATTCGAATTTTCTACCAACTTTTCTTGCAGTTTTGATAAAAGTCCAAGTATAATGCAGAATTCTTAGACCATCTTCTAAAGCATGTTACTTCACCTTGATAAGGCTGAATTTCACTAGAAGCTTTTGAATGCAGTCTTATAAATTTCTGTCACTAGTAAATAGGGATAAATGGTGTGCAGGGAAGAAATTCGCTGCCGTACGATCTGACTTTTCTTACTTACGATTAAGGGTGAAAATTTTTTCAAAGTTTGAATAAGTACCTACTTAAAGGAATGCTCCAAAAAATCCCACTACTTATTCTATTCTTTGATTGATTTCAGAGTGTTTCCAAAATTGCAACGTTTCCAAACTTCCTATTTTTTTTTTTTTTCTAACTATTCAAAAAACTCATATAATTTAATTCTTTAGTGAAGAATCTTCTATATGAGTGATACATTTTAAGTATAACCAAACTGTCTCTCAGTTCCTTTTTTACAAAAATAAAACAGTAGTGGAGATTCGTAACGTTACTTCCCATCGGTATATCGCCACCCTCCGCCCAAAATATCACAAGCGCCATGCGACGTTTAAAAATTTCCGCTGTTATTTTATTTCCTTACAGAGATATTTTTGGTTGAATCTGTTTGGAAATTTCACCGAATTTTGTCGGCAGCTCAAAGAAAATTCAGTGACATTTTTTGGACAGCTTCGTCGAACAATTTCTCTTCAAAAAAATATAATGGCGGCGGAAATTTTTAAACGTTGCATGNGGAATGCTCCAAAAAATCCCACTACTTATTCTATTCTTTGATTGATTTCAGAGTGTTTCCAAAATTGCAACGTTTCCAAACTTCCTATTTTTTTTTTTTTTCTAACTATTCAAAAAACTCATATAATTTAATTCTTTAGTGAAGAATCTTCTATATGAGTGATACATTTTAAGTATAACCAAACTGTCTCTCAGTTCCTTTTTTACAAAAATAAAACAGTAGTGGAGATTCGTAACGTTACTTCCCATCGGTATATCGCCACCCTCCGCCCAAAATATCACAAGCGCCATGCGACGTTTAAAAATTTCCGCTGTTATTTTATTTCCTTACAGAGATATTTTTGGTTGAATCTGTTTGAAAATTTCACCGAATTTCGTCGGCAGCTCAAAGAAAATTCAGTGAAATTTTTTGGACAGCTTCGTTGAACAATTTCTCTTCAAAAAAATATAATGGCGGCGGAAATTTTTAAACGTTGCATGGCGCTTGTGATATGTTGGCCGGATGGGGACGATTTGAGTTGTTGGTGGAGGGGGGGGGGTGTTGAAGCTTTTCAATAAGCTGTTAGCCCCAGTAATGATAACGGAGATGTAGAAATATCGAATCCTGCCGTAGGTCAGGGATGTCAATCATCCCTCTCAGTTCGCGCTCCCTAGGTGTAGGTAAGAAAGGGAGGAGAGGAAGAACACTTTACTTCCGATAGTAATTTGCCTCATTGTAAGTGCAGGCGCAGGGCTTATAAAAAATTGCGCCGGAACGATTATTATATCAGCAGCTATGATCTGCCTTTGAATGGGAGAATTCCGAGACCGCATCTGAAAATCATCACTGCAGAATTTGTAATCAGTGCTCAGTGCTACATACTTATTCTCTAGCGTTCTATCGATTTTCAAGCGACCACTCCAGCGCTTTTTAGTGGAGCGGGAAGTGTCGCGCTCTAGCGTCAGGACACGGTATCAACCGATGGCCAATCAGAAAATTCCAATAATCGTATCTTCACCTCCTTGAAGAAAGAGGTTCAGTCGTTCTTCCAGTAGTCTTCTCCTTGATCGTATCAGTTTGTCTGTGGTGGACGACTGTGACAAGTCGAGTCGGAAAGGGCTAACTCGGGCTGTCGAAAGTTCTAAAAGCTGTGTTATTGTTTTATTACTTCATGAGGTGCTCGTAACGTCCAGCAGTGATGAAATTGTTGTGTTGTGTTATTTTGACTGTGTTCGTCGTGACCAGCGCCAAGAGGCCAAGAAAATTCGAAGGGGACTTCGAATTCGCTGAAGAGGTATATGATAATGCTTGTCACTTATTGATTCACCTACACCTTTTCACTGGTTTATTCAGCAGTCGTTTACGCTGTGTGACACATTTTCAGTCTCTTGGTTTTCTGACTGCAACTCAGCCTCTGAGTCTTTAGTTTTATCAATATTCGTCTCATTATCACTTGGTTGGATTATTGTGTATGGGTCTTTATTTACAAAATAAAGGTTTATCACTCAGCATTTTAACTATGCAGCTCTCACTGCTCGCAACTTCCTCTGCCAGCGAACTTCCCATCTTCGGCTCTGATATTCACGACACCTATTTGCATTATGCAGCCTGACAATGAGTAAGATTGATTGGGATTTTCACAGATATTTTACTCTTCCAACGTGTGGATGAAATTTAGTTAAGACCTCATCATGGGGGCGGCCACAGTGATAGGTACTTAAATTACCTTCATAAACAACAGTGAGCAAGAAGTTTGATATTTTAAGAGGAGCCCAGAGCTGCCACCCTTCAAGCAAGTTTTTTTCTAGCAGACACAAGTTGTAAGTAGGTACAGTGGTACAGGGCAGTATATACTTATGTAGCCTCCGCAAGTACGCATTGCATAGTTCTAATTCTAATCCACAAGAATAGCAATGTGCAAGTAGACGCAGCGAGCATCAACTGAGGCTTGTTCTGTATTATTAACAAATCTCAATTTTTGGGTAGATTTGTATTAATTTTCTGAAAATATGACATAATAAAGCATATAAATACTTAAACTTGCGACTCATGGTCGGACACTGGAAACATATTAGGCTCCAACGCACCCCATCAACTTTGGAAAATCATTTTTCCGCCCCAAATTTTTTTCCATGGATAAACTTTGGCTTGTTTTAAAGGCTAGACAATTTTCCCTCTTTTAAAAGTATAGTTATGTTACCTTCTTTTTGGACCTTGTAACCCATAAAGCTTTAAATGTAAAAAATTTAAAAGTTGAGCGTTAATCTTGCAACAATGCATAAAAGTTTCGAAATGGACGTATTTCGTACACAGGTATTAGCTTTAGACTGATGGCTTCCTCTAAATTTTGAGACCAGCTAATCTCTCTACACCAATTTAAATCACACACGACATATGCCAGTTTAAATTTTGAGCCTTGACACCCCCCCCCCCCCCNAATCATCTGATTCGATAATTGTCAGTGTTTTGGACTACGCAAGTGATCCTCTATCACCCCTGAAAGCATGTCGAAGATCAGGCCGAGGTTGGAAATAGCCGATTTTGGATAAAAGACCCTCAAGTATATCCCAGAAAAGGAAAAATCAATCCCAGGACTTGTGCCAAAGTCAAATGGTGGCAGAAGTAATGATTTTAAAAAGTGAGCTTCGGCTTACTGTGCTACAAGGAGGATAAAAAGAAAGAGAGAAAGAAAGAAAAAAGAATCGTATTGCTACAACTGTTGCCGACGATTTGATCGATTATGAATAAAAAATCTTCCATAATAAATTCTCTTTCCATCCATCTTGTCATATAAATTAGCGTGCCGTCATCGATGCGAAGGCGAAATTCCGCGCATTTTTAGATTATTTTCGCCGCGAAATCCCTATTTTTTTGGTAATTTTACTCGGGTGATTCAAATCCAATCCCTTCGTCCTCCTTGTTTTCCCTGGTCCCTTAGAACCCTGGATGAGCCCCGCTCGCATTGCAGAGCGGTACGAGCCTTTTTAATTATCGACAAATCACGACGAGTCGGATATAGGTACGATCATAAATAAACAGATATTTCATACATATACAAAAAATACAAGAAGGACCAACTACCAAAACAGCGGGAAACAATGCTAAAATCGCATTCAATAATCGGAGGACGTCTCAGCCGGTGACTATCAGGGTATCTATCAGTCCCCAAATGTCCCCTATTATCCCCGATTTTGGAAGGGTGTCCCCGATATCCCCATGACTTGTATAATTACTTAGTCGTATAAAATACGCCGTTTAACGCTGTAACTAAGTATCTCCCTTTCTCTTACTATATCGGGAAAAAAATTCCCCGATTTTCTTGAAAAAATGCCATTGAAAGTCCCCAATTTTGGTTTTTTTTAAAAATTATTTAGTAGACACCCTGCTTTGTTAGAGAGACGCACATTTTTACTGGTTACTCAACGTGAAACTCGGAGGAGAGCGAGGTGGAAGGAACCAAGGGTGTCACTACCGCGGCGAATGCCGTCATACAGCGAATTTTTCAAAGCGCGATGTCTCGGTGAAAATCGAACGGAGAGAGTTGTTGTTTGGCAAATTTTATTATTCCTAGCTGATCTACGAGACTCGAGCATGAAAACACGATTTTAAGACCAGCGCAACTGACCCATCGGATATTTTTCATCTCCGAGTTTCGCACAACAATATTTCTCAGGCTTCCGAACAGCATCGGAACACGTGAAAAAGTTTCTGGCGCGGAGAAGTATCTATTTTATCCGAGGAAAGCCATGAAGAACATTCACGAGCGCAGAATGGAGTCAAGTTTGCAGACGCGAGGCGCGCGGCGCGGCGGTGGGGGTGGAACCCTGGAACCGAGATTAGCTTCGAAATGTTCGACTTCAATTTTCCTGCTGACACAGCGCCGAGTTAACAAATGGGATAACATAAAAACGAAGGCTTTGTGCGCGTACTCCGGGGATAGTCGGACGAAAATATCCGCCTGGAAGTTGCAGCCAACTTTCGAGCCGGAGCTTTCGTTTCTGAAAGGGCCCAAGCGGCGCAAGTTCCAAAGCTCCCAAAGTCGCAGCCAACGGGAGGAACCGAGCTTGGGAATTTTTAAAACTTAACCGACTCCGCGCGGGGGATGAAGACGCACGACGGCACGAGGAGACGTATTTCTATCAAACAAAACTATGCGCATTAAGACATGAGCCTTGAGACCCATAAGCTTACATGCATAACAGGGCTCACGTTATAATGCAGATAGTTCCGTTTGACAGAAATACGTCCGAATGGACGTCGTCGAGGGGAGGAAGCCGAAGCCTGTCTAGATTTCGGCGTAAACTTCGGTTTTAGTGAACTCTCATGAGACTCGCGGCTTTTGTTGAAGCATGGATGATCGCTCAACGCTGTCCATATGAAATTGCCGCGCTCGTGAGCTGTTGTGATAAGTATCAGTGTGTCTACTGGTCTGGAAGTAGTACGGATTTTTAAGGGTGCCTGGAAGTGCCGAAAAAGTCCGGAAATTCCGCGAGAAGGGCCGGAATTTTTTCCTTCCTATCGCGTGTTTTTTTTAATAAAGCCCGAAAAGTGCGTACAACCCTCTGAGCGTTGATTCTTAGAATAGTATTTGCCTGCGAGATCGCGATGGGACAGTCAGTTTATCTTCAAGCCACCATTGAAATTTTGTAGCCACGTCATTTTTGCCCCCATTCGAGCGAGAAATCCAAAATTTCGAAATTTTTTGAATGTCGTACTGAAAAAGTATTACATTTTTCTGTTGAGGAGGTACTGAATGTAATGGAAATGCACAGAAAAATTATTGATTTTTGACCAGACTGTTTTAGTAGACACCCTAGGTATTGAATATCGGAAACCAGATGAGTTGGTATTAAGACCAATTAGGTACTTTTCAAAAATTAGAGGTTGTTCTACAATTCGGAACCTTAAAATCCACAGGTAAATTGGGGTATCGTGTCACTCTGATGTCATAATGATATCCACTGTGTTTCATAAAGCAGCGTGGTGTCTGAATGGTCAGAAGACGTCAGAGTGATAACAGAGTGACATCAGAATAATTATTGTTCCTTAAATCATAGTGATGTCTCAATGACGAGGTCATTATGTTCCACTTCTATCAGGAAAAGTTGAACGGACGATGACGTAATCCGTATTTTTATGAGAAAGAAGCGATCTCCTGTATCGGTGAGATCTGATACTAAATGAGCACTGCTGAGCTAATACGTGTATTTTCCGAAGGAAACACATTATTTCATGTTAACTCCTGGATGCAACTATTCGGGCTCCATGGATGTCCGGGTTGCATATGCACGGAATTGAAGGCGTTTTGACTGTCCACCCAGGCACTCTCCACATCTCCTGCTGTGCGGCGTCAACGACGCGCTTTACTGCCATGATCCAAAGTGGCAGAGCGCTTTTAATTCTTCGTTTATACCCTAAAGATACCTCTTAGGCATGGCTAGTGGGTTGCATTCAGGCGTAGGATGTGGGTACTTTTGTGCTTCAGTTTTGATATTGCGATGTGCTGCGAATGATTTGTAAAGCAACTATTCACGCCTTAGAGATGTCTTCGAAGCACATATAAACGAAAAATTGAAGGCTTTCTTATCATTTTAGATCCTCGTAGTAAAGCCCGCTGCACAATGAAACGAGCTTTTCGAACAGGTTCGACATGAAATTTTTTATGTTAATTTCTTCCCATTGTAAATTGCATGGGATCTGCTTGAAGGAAATTTCACGAGAAAATCTGTGAAATCACTCATGTAACCTCAACGTTCCGTATTGACATCGATATGAGCTTTTAATTTTTCCACACTCCTCCCATCGACTCGCCCCGCTCATTATGAGGGCGGTTGGTGAGGCGGTTAGTGTCTGAAGTCAAAACGCCTTCTGTTTCGTGCGTATGCAATACGGACATCCTTGGAGCTCGAACAGTTGTATCCAGGCGTTAAATTGAAATTCGTTCAGTATCCGTCGCTTGCGACACTACATGAAGATTTGATCGTTTGTCTGACACCTTAACTTAATTCCAGCGTTGCCTGTTGTGCCGATGAAGTAAACCATGACTGATTTCTATCGCGACATTGTCAAATTTCCGGTCAATATATTACTTAAATGTATTACGACGTTGCCGGCTCTGAAATCGCAAAAATTAGGTCTCTGAACATGATATTGTAGAGTTTTCCTTAAACTACTTCAATGGGTTGTCCTTTGGTCCTTTATTTCTTTCCTTTAGGAAATTAATTGTGACGCTCAAGCGCGAAATTAATTTTATAAGAACAATCCTGATGAATTGCACGGAATGTGGAACGAAAGCAATGACTATTCGTCCTCGGAAAAATGATTTGCGACAGGAAATCTATAGCATCACAAGCCTAGATACGTGCAGACGTACAGGTATATGATTCCGAGGTGCAATGATGAAACCATAGCACAATAAAGTCGAGTATTTTCGAAAAATATATTATATTTCGCTCTTTTCCTCCTGGAAGCTAGGTAGCAGAAAATTCGAGAGGCTGCGCTCCAATGAGGATGGATCCAATGGATCGTATTCGACAGTGGTTCGATGTATCGTCTGGTTCAAAACAACACAACCTCAGACCGAAATTGTAGGATATTTGTCAGAAAACCTGAAAATGAGAAATTTCCGAGCAATTTACTTCTCTTGGCCAATAAGTACTCACACGAATCAAAAATCCATCACTAAAAACCCGTTCCCTCAGATTATTCGATTGACTTTTGAGGCTATGTTTATGTTTTGAACCAATCGATATCGATATGATTTCACCCGTTTGATGTATCGAATACGATCTTTTAGACCCGAAACGCATCTGCAGTTGCCCTCGCCTGAATTGTCGTTCCTAGTGATGCGGGCCAAACAGCGTATCTCTTTGAGGGAAAATTGTGCTCATGTTAGCTTTTTCCGTCTGTATTGAGATTTTCAGCTTTACGCTGATTTTAACGCACGTTGGCTAGAAAATTTTAACTTGCTGTCTTGCGACTCGTGCATCTACTACAATCAGTTTATTTGGCGAGTCTCTGATGATTCCGAAGAATCATTTCCGACAGAAAAAGTCGCCAAGTTCGAAGAAATGAAAGCAGAATTCGGCTACGAAAAAAGCGTCACATTCGATACAGAATTAGAGAGGTGGATTACTGTAGTGTGCATTTTTCCCGCCAAATGGTGCAGAATGAACCCGTTTAGGCCGGACGTTGTTATCTCATTTCATTATTTTTTCCACCTCAAGGGTCCTCTCCGCTGATGCCATCACATTTATTTGGTGAGTAGCCAACAGAAGGGGATAGTTTCACGTTGAATCCTTCATCGGCGATACCTTTCAAATAGATCGTATTCGATACATCGAACAGGTGAGATTGTGTCGATATTGATTGGCTCAACTCAACATTTATACATAGCCTCAAATTTCAATTGAGTAATTTGAGGAAACAGGTTTACTGTGATGGATCATGATGGATTTTTGATCTTATGAGTTCAAAATGACGATGAAAAGTGACATGTTTAGGACTTTTCTCATTTTCAGCTTTTGCAACATTACTTAGTCCCAAAATTTTTGTTTGAGATTATTATGTACTATTGTCTCGAACAAAACGATATATCGAACCACCGTCGAGCACGATCCACACGGCGGGAAGGTGACGCTGCCAATCGGGCAGGAGGCCGGAAAACAAATTGATGTTAACTCGAGTTGAAGTTAATTAAGGGGTAGCGAGCGGAAGGTTTATCGGGCACTATTTATAAGGAAACCTATTAGAGACCCCATCCCCTTTCCTTCGTTTCTCCTGAATGCTAATCGGACTCAAATACGCGATGAGGGGTCGCAGGGGGGAGGGAGGGGGCGGTGACTCGGGAACCCGAAACCCCCGGGCCACGGCCCCGAGTATTAATTGCATTAAAATATCCTCTCTTCTGCAGCCCCGGGTCCTTGGGCCGGCTAATTCGGATCCTGGAAATTCGAAGCCGGCCGCCGCGAATAATCTGATACCCGAGAGTCGCGGTCGGTTTCGGGGTTTTTGTCCCTTTTAGGTTAGAATTCGCCCTCGCAAATTGCTTTAATTAGCACCGTCGAGGCTAATGCACCTGATCGTATCCTCGGTCATTTTCAGGAGTGTAAAAAATGCCCCATATCACCATTCGCGAATCCCAGCCAGTGTTCAAAACTCACCGTAGAATTTCAGGAGCAATGTGGCCTGTCAAGCTCAATTTCTAGGGGCCATTGAAGATTTTTTACTTAGGGGTCCAATTTACTTTTTCCCTATTTATCACCACGGTGCATTTTGTGAAAAGTCAGACGCAAGATGTTTAAGTTACACAGAACCAGTAGCTGTAACTTGTAACTTTCCAAAAATCACCTAACCGAAAGATTAGGATTTTTTTTTTTTTTTTTTTCAGATTTTTGGGGGGGGGGGGGCTTTTTGTAGGGGCCATGTTAGCGCAGAGCCTTCATTTTTTAGGCGCCATGACCGATTTGGTAGGGGCATTTGGCGCGCTGGCGCCTGTGAGTTTCGAATACTAATCGCAGCAAACTTTAGGCGGGAAGTTCGCCTTCAGTTTTCCTACACAGGCAACAAACATACTGGTGAGCGCGAGCAGTTATCTATTCGAAAAACACACTCATTTATATTGCTCTATAAATTCGATTCAACCGGTGAACGGTGTTGTTAATCTATTTCCAGGAATCTGGAATCTTTCACCTTTTCTTCGGCTTCAGCAGCTTTTCATTCCCGATGAAAGTCATGAGTTTGTCCCAATCGTACTGTTTTTTTTTTAATGTTTATTTTTATTTTTTTTTACATTGCACCTTATACAGGGTGTCTAGCATCAGGATTTTCCAGATTCTATCATGATTTAAGGTCAATCAGGATTTAATCCCGATTTCATCAGGATTTAAGGAAAAATCGCCTCGTGAAATCAGGATTTGAGAAAAGTCGGCCGTCCGCTTATTCCCCGTCAATTATCCGTTATCCGTCCGTTAATTTTTCTCCGCAAAAAATCAGGATTTGATCAGGATTCGCAAAAATTATGAAATCGGGATTTAGCAGTGAAAAATCAGGATTTCCCAAATTTAAAAAAAAAAAAAAAAAAAAAAAAAAAAAAAAAAAAAAAACATAAAAACTAGACACCCTGTTATAGCGGTTTGTTAGGACCGAAAGAATTTTTGTTTTAAGTGGGCTTTTGTCTTAACCTCTTAACCGTAGCTTGACTTAGCGAAATTTTACTGTAAAATACTCTGCACGAATGAGCCAGAATTTCATTACACACAGCTCTTTTGAAGTAGGTTGCTCGGGAATGTCTTTTGTTAATATCGTACGTCTTTCGCTCCGCGAGTTGCATCGAACATTTTTTCGGCTTAACAAAATACGCTGGGAATCTCAGGGATTACAATCCATGGATTTAAAAGGATGAAAGGAAAAACTTGCGCAGGAATTTTAAAACGATCTGTGAAATTATCTCTTGGTTTTGATAACCGCTCTAATTTCGGAAGCGCTGAATTATCTGAACAATTCAAGAGAAAATATTCATGCCCTTCATGAAAAATGAACAATTAATCGGAGGAAATTTTGAAACTCTCGAATGTTCATACGGCATTTTTCCTTAGCATGACAGTATTATAAAGATCGATACTCGACATTTTCCCGGATAGTATAGGTTTTTCCAACTCTAAGCGTTTCTGTAAAGACCCCTGTATTTCCTCTACTTGCGGCTGCGCAAAATAACAGATAGATAACAGTGGCGCGGCGGGCTTTGCGATATATCGATTGATCTGCAATTTAAACCTATGGAAAAGGATCTATAAACAGGGGTTTTGTGACGAACACCTTTATAATCGATTCTTTACCATAGCTACAAATGAGGAAATATCGATAATCGATCATTCACGCCGTGCCACTGATAGGTAAAGTTTTAAGTCACGAAATACTGATAACAGTCGACTGCAGGCTCAGCAGTTTCCATACTTTCTCTTTAAAGGAGCTCTAAGTTCTGGACACCATCACCATGGTCATCGGCCTGTCTTGAAAACTGATACACGGAGGAAGATGAGGAACCGCGCGGGGTGATGGATCCTGTTGTAATCCGCCCTGCTTAACAAAAACGCCGTATGAGCATTCAAATGTTGCCAAATTTCCTATCAGGAAATAATGATTTTTAAAGAAAGTCGTGCATATTTTTCTTTGAAATTTTCAGACCTTTCAGATCAAATTACGAACGAATTCCTCTGAAAAATCGGAAGAGCAACATGCACAAATTTCCGTGAAAATCCGTGATTTGTCGAAGGAAATTTGGCAACGCCTGATGTCTCGCATGGCGTTTTTTGTTGGCGTGGGAATATTCATCCGTGCTAAGGAAGAACGTCGCACGGACGTTCGAGAGTTGCCAAATTTTCTGTAATAAAACGTGTATTTTTGACGAAATTCATGCATATTTTTTCTTAATTTTTTTTTTTTAGATTAAATTGCGCTGAAAACTGTCTGAACATTCCACTGGAAAGAAAACAAATTGGATCCAGAGTCCAGACTCTTAAGAACATCGACAAGAAAAAATACTCTTGATTCAATCAGATTTAAGCTTAAATCAGGAACCAAGCCTCTTAATTTGAGCGGATTTCCTGTTGATTTAAGCTAAAATCTGATTGAATCCAGAGTCCTTTTTCTTGTCCATGTTTTCAAGAGTCTGGACTCTAGATCCAGTGTGTTTTTTTCCAGTGTTTGGAAAAAAATATTGAAAATTTGTTCAGTGAATTCGGTTTTTAGAAAAGAAAATGTGGGAAGGCCTGATGTCTCCTACGGTGTTTTCCTTAAGACGGGAGTACCTGCCGTGCTAAGGAAGAACGTCGCATAAATATTCGAGAGTTGCCAAATTTCCTTCAACAAAATGCTCATTTTGAAGGAAAGTCATGAATATTTTTACTTTAAATTTTCAGAATCTTTAGATGAAATCGCGAACAAAATTGTCTGAAAAATTGGGAGGAAAATATTCATAAGTTGACCAAGAAATTTGCGTTTAATCATGGGAAATTTGGCAGCGCCTGAAGGTTCATACGTCGTTTTTCCTTAGGACGGGAGTATTGGGATCCGAGGGCAAGAGGCTGCGAGGGAGGGAGATCAGTGGATTGCGATATATCGATTGTTTTGCCATTTAAACCTATGGAAAAAGATCGATTGTCAGGGCGTTCGCAACGAACACCTTAGTGATCGATTCTTTACTGTAGCTTCAAATGGCGATTTATCGATAATCGATCTTTCATGCCACGCCACTGAGGGAGATGGCGAGTTGGCTGGGCTTGGCGCTTGGTGTGTGAGCGGCTGTCTGCTCTTGGAGTTTTACGCTTTGAGCTGTGATTGAACTCGGTGTTGGAAAAGGCGCCTCATCTCCCCGCGAATCCACTGATCCGTCATCATCGACTGCACCGGCCGGGCCGGGCGTGACGCCGCGATGCGACGCGATACGCCTTCCGACAGATTGATTCCCTCCGCCGCGCCGAGGCAAGATCGGGTCCCAAATCAAAAATTTAACCAATAGGTTCTATTCGATGAATCAAGCAGGTGAGATCGTATCCAGGGTGTCTACAAGTCGGGAATTTCCGGAGAGTCCGAAAATGCTATACATAAGGGCGGTCCGGAAGTACTGAAAAAGTGCCGAAATTGCGCAAGAAGGTTCAGAAATGCACTCATTTTTGTGTCATTTTTGTCGCAATTTGAGCGAAAAATTCTAATTTTTGAAATTTCGTCAAATGGAAATACTTAAAAAATACGGAATTTTTCTGTCGAGGAGTTTCTGTATGTCTTGGGAATGTACTGAAAAAGTACTGTAAAAGTACTGATTCTTGGCCAGCCTGTTTTAGTAGACACCCTGGTATCCATATAGATTCGTTCAACTTGTAAACAAAGCCTCTAAAGTCAATGGAGAATTCGCATGCCAATTTTTTATTGCTTCATCTGAAGGTGCTTAAATAGCTAATTCCACAGTATTTTTTACAATTTTTTTCTATTTTGGGAAATAGTATAAAAATAGATTTAAAAGTGAAAAAATGCACCGCCCAATGACACCATCAGGCGGCATCACCCATTTAAACACACGTATTTTAGCAGATTAGATCATTTTGTCATAATTTCTCCAATAATTATTCTATTCGTGAACCAAGAGCATTCTTGCGTTCACTCAGTAGTTTCCACTTAAACACGAGATTCATCAAATTTCAGACACCTGCAAATTCTCTATTGAGTAATCTGAGGCAACGGGTATTTTGTGATCGATTTTTGATTCTTTCCAATGCCAAATGCCAGTGAGAAGTCAAACTATTAGGAATTTTCTCATTTTCAGCTTTTCCAACTTGAACCCTAAAATTTTTGTCTAAAGTTATGTTTTACTGTTTTGAACCAAACGAAAGATCAAACCACTATATCGAAAACGATTCATATAACCACGGAGTTGGACTACATAGAAGGAAGACTCCGCGCAGGTATACGAGCCGATGAGTTGGGTATCTGCGATTTTCCATTCCGAGAACTGAGCCATCAGACCTGCGGGCTGATTGTTGAAATTGATAGACAAAGTTATAGACAAAGTTATAGACAAAGTTATAGACAACGCGATAGACAAAGAAGACATAGGAGTATGGAGCAATCTTATCGGTTGAAATGGGTGATTCTTATAGCCTTGATGGGCTAACTAAAGGGTATCTCTCATGAGTTGCCCTTATAGTTAGTCCATTACCTACCTACCTCCGTTGTCCATCGCAACCACCCGCTTCCACCAATAGGATCCCTACATATCCCCTTCGTCCTTTTTGTCTATTCTTTGTCTATCAATTTCAATAATCAGCCCGAAGTGGATAGAACTATTCGACCCGCAGAAGTTTTGTCTATGGAACAGATGCTCGCTTCGGTGAATCGAATGTTCAGTCAAACGGACCGGAGTTTTAGTCTCACGAATCGAAAAACTTCGGTTCATTGTGCTGAGACTCTAGTACATCCAGAACATACTCCACACCCTTGAGTTCTTCGGTCTGGTTAAGTGAGATTTCGGCTCGGTGAGCTGAGACTATACTACGGCTTGGTGGGCTGAGACTTCGATCTGTTTACTGACTCTCCCATCCAGTGAATCGAATGTGTCAGTCTATGGTTCAGTTAACAGGACGAGTCGTTGGTTCAGCATGGTCAACGCTCCGAAGTCTGAGTTCCTTAAACGGAAAACTTTGCTCCGTACGGAAAATGTTGCACACCGACCAAGGTTTATGTGTTCGGTGGAGAGGAACCTCGGAAAAAAATTAGATTTCCCGAAGAAGAAGACAACCCGGCGTAAACTCGGGTCCCTGGCCTTCATACTGCCTGGCTATAAGGGAAGAAAAACGTATCAGCATTCGGGCATTGCCAAATTTCGTCTGAAAAGATAAAAATTTTCAGGAAGATATATGAATGTTTTTCTTTGAATTTTTCGTAGAATTAATGTCAAAATTTAAACTAGACTATTCGAAAATTTCCAGGAACGATATTCATATCTTTCCTCATGAATTAATATTTTCTTCAGGGAAATTTAACACATCCAAAAGCTCGTACGGCGTTCTTACCTGGCTCGGCAGCAGAAGTAACAATCAGTCTAGAATTATACCCTGCGCGATCACTGTCTGTGGCGCTCCATAATGGGTATGCGCACCGCATAGCGATTCCACGATCCTCCTATGGATCGTATGCGACTGTGGTTCGATGTATCGTTTGGTTCAGAACAATAGAACCTATCCTCAAACAAAAATACTGGAGAGTTAGGTTGGAAAAGCTGAAAATGAGAAAATTCCTAACAATGCCATTTTTCATTGCCATTTTTTACTCATAAGTATCAAAAATCTATCACCAAAGACCCTTTCCCTCAGATTTCATAATTGACTTTTGGATGCATGTTTACCTGTTGAACCAATCGATAATGATACAATCTCACCTGTTTGATGTATCAGGGTTGGACGTAAACTGGCTCGCAAATTTTTCTCCCAAATCTGAGCGACACCTCACTGGCAGCATTGTAGAACGGAGCATTGCGAGTTCACACCTAGCGCCATCGCGCCTCCTATTTTGCAGATGCAACACGGACATCCATAAAGTACGAATAGTTGTATCTCTGCGCCGTCGCGTCAACGCGCGTCTTTTTATTTGCCCTATTTCCTTATTATGTTAGTAAAGTTTGTCTCATTTGTATTGGTGCTTCAAGGGCTACGTGAGCAACACCGTCGAAGACAGAATGTGCCCTAAGCAATTATCATTTTGAAAAGAGAAAAATAGTAGAGGTCTCTTAAGCGATCACAAGGGCGCACGGCTCAAAACCAGCTTTTTTGACTTTTTTTTTTTTTTTTTTTAGAGCAAATTAACCGTGTTATTCTTTCTGATTTAATGGCCACAGAAACATACATATCATCTTTTAACCTGCTACTGAATGCTTTTTTTCATAATTTGATCCATAAACAAGGAATTTTTGCCTGACAATTGTTTTGACATTTTGACACATTGGCTGGGGAAAGTCAGGGAATTAGAAAATTTTGGAATCGAGGGAAAGCAAAAATAGTTAGGGAAATATCAGGGGAAGTCGGGGAATCGAAGGTAACGAAATTATGGCAACCCGGAAGTTCTATACTTTAGGTTTGCCTGCCGGACAGTGGATCGAGTCAATGGGAGAGGTTGGACTTGAAATTTTTAACGAAAACTGTTAATTTTGATGTTTTTTTTTCTGCTGGTTTAATGGCTTCGTGTCTAGCACCTTCAGCCAACTTTAGACAATGTTTAGTGTCCGTGGACATCGTGGTATCTCCATGCTCCAGGCTTTTCCAATTGTCAGGGATTAGGGCCGAGGAGAATCTGTTTCAGCAGATCTACTCGTCAATTCCGTGAAAATAGACGCCATCACCGGGATTCGAACCCGGGACCTATTGACCTAGAGTCAGACGCGCTGACCACTAGGCCAACCTAGCCGGCATTTTGATGTTTAATTCGTCACTTTTGAAATTTTAAGGGGTGCATCCAGAAGAAAATTTTACGAGGAAACCAATGGAAACCACTCTTAAAACCTAAAATCTCGTGTGAATGGAGTTATGAGCTTTACATTTTTCAAATTTCGTTCGACCTCACCCATACTGACTCGATCCAGGATGGCAAAATTTCATGAAAAATAAAATCTTGAATTATTTCATGGGATTCCAGAAATTTATAAAAGATATTGAAAAACACCGGCTCCTTTTCATGTTTCGTAAAATGTAACGATTGTGACTTTCCTCCATTTTTGTGTGTTTGAGTGCGGGTTGCGTACTCTAGCCCCTGAAAAATATGAAATATTTCACAGCCTCGTGAAATCTCATGAAATATTTCGCTGAAATTTCCAGTCTCTCATTTCTATCTTACGTTTCATGCCCTCCTGACTCGATCCACTGTGTGGCAGTAGAAAAAATTGCTATGTTACGGAGTGAGGGAAATTTGGAGATGTGCTATAATCCTGCAAACCTGACACGTGTTCTGCGACGAATGGCTCAGTTTTTGACTGTGGAAAAGTCTCTCGCGGTANCGGTAAGGGGGGGGGGGTTGGCTGCGGAAGAGCGGAACACGGGCGCGCGTGCCTGCTCCTAACACTCGGGCAATTTCCGTAATTTACTGCGTTGCGCGCTTTCGGATGCAAACGCCCTCACCAGTGGCCCCCCTTGGCGCCCTTCCCCCTCACCGGGAGGATTGTGTGCCGTCAGGAAAGAGACTAGCGCCGGGGTTGGCGNGGGGGGGGGGGGGGGGGGGGGGGGGGGGGGCTGCGCGTCGTGTCGCCCGAACGTGCCCCGAGCCCCGAGTGGAGCCGAGACGAGACTCCTGCCCCCAGACCCTGGACGGCCCTCCCTCCTTGGCTTATCGTCCTCCCCAAGTCCCGACGCCGACGCCGCCGATGAACCACCGCCATCCGAGCCGGAGCAGGCAGAAGGTATATTACACTCCATCATTTTCGCGAGTTACCGCCACGCTGCCGTCTTGGGCGCCCCGCTCCCAACAAGGAGAAAATAACTTCGTGCGTGGGACCCAAAGTTTAGGTCATATGGATCTCTGAAGTTTTCGGATTGAGCATCTGAAGTTTTAAGGTCTAGCTGCCGAAGTTCAGGTCTGACACCTGAAACTTTAGTTCTTACATCTAAAGTATACTTCAGTTCTTACATCTGAAGTACTGCAGTTCTTACATCTGAAGTACTTCAGATGTGAGGACCGAAGTTTTTCGGATGTGAAAACCGACGTACTTCAGATGTAAAAACTGAAGTTTCAGATGTGTGATCCGAACCTCGACAGCTAGATCTTAAGTGTTCAGATGCTCAATCTGAAAACTTCAGAGATCCATATGACCTAAACTTCGGGTCCCACGCACGAGGTTCTTTCTCCGTGAAGAGATCCGAGTAGCATGGGTATGAACGGGTTCTTTCCGAAAGGGAGCATGTCCATTTGGACGTATTTAGGAAAATAAAGGGGTTGCTACAAGAAAAACCACGAATACGACTCTACGAGAGAGTAGGTCCTTCCGCATGGACAGAGATGAAAAGGGAAATCTCGAAAAGCTCGAATAAATCCACAAAATGTGTTGATATTGTTCGTGATCATTAATTAAACCCCCGGAAGCCCGGATGCATTTCAGATGGTATTTCTGTTGGTGCAGCACTATCATGCTATACCCCATTAAGGTGCTATACGCGAAGGGGTCACAAAGGGGAGTTTAGAGAGAAATTCAGCCCCAATCTAATCTCTAAACCGAACGAAAACTTTGCAACGCATGAATCAGGGTTGCCACAGTCAGGGAATTTTAAAAAGCTAGGGAAAACCGGGAAATGTGAGGGAAAATGACGAAAATGTCAGGAAAAAATTGTTAAATCACCTTCATTTGCTTCCTAGAATGGGTTTGAGGTTTTGAACAACAAATTTTGCCTGAAAACTATTTTCAATTATGCCTTCCTAACCATGCGTCACATCTCCAACTGTCAGGGAGTTTCACCAAAATGTGTCAGGAAAATCAGGGAAATGTCAAGGAATTGTCATTTTCTAAATTCTGCGGCAACCCTGAATTGAATGTTTTAGGCTTGGGGTGAAAAATGTCAAAATCGAGAATCACAGTTTCCAGGTGTCTTTTGGCCTCCTGAACGCACCCCCAAAAGTTTCAAAAAAATTTCATAAATTTCATACGAGAGATTTCACACCAATAAGTTTCAAGAAATTTTCCATCTCTGCGTATAGAGAATTTCTGAACGGCCGTGCGCTCCCGGAAAAACGGGGTACGAACATCGAGTGTCCGTTCTCTCTATAAATATGTTGGCCCCGTCGGTTTTTCAGGAAATCACTTACCTGTCGTTGATCCTGTCTCAAGTGGGATCCTCTGAAGCTAAACTTGGAAGTGATCTACTTCGAGACAAGCAATCCGAAACGGCGGCGGCGCACAGTGGATCGAGTCAACAGGAGAGGTCGGACAAAGTTAGGAAACTTTAAACGCTTACAACTCCGTTTATACAAAACTTTGAGGTCCTGAAAGTGATTCAGTTAGTTTCCTCGTGAACTGCTCTTCTAGGAGCACCCCTTGCATTTTAAAATGTGACGAAATAAACATCAAAATTCGCAGTTTTTGTCAAAAATTTCATGTCTGACCTTTCTAATTGACTCGAGCCACTGTGCGGTGTGCACTTAATTTGTGCCGAACTCAATCCCTCCTTGATACATTCTCCGCTTGCACCAGAAATCCGTCCAGTATGAAATCGTCGCTTCACCAGAAATGGGATGTAATTACTTTTTCGGTTTTCTCTTTTTTCCGTTTTGCAGTCTAGACATGAAGATTGTCACTCTCTTTTTCCGGTATATTTCAATGAGACAGGTCCTCATATCAGTCTCTAAATCGGTCGAACTTAGAGCTAATTATTGTAATGGTTGTTAAAAGTGTCATTCTTATATGAGCTGGTGTAACGGTGAACGGTAACTATGGTCTGAAGAGTTCTCGATGTTGACCTGTCTGAAGAGGTTTTTTGGCCCAAGCACTATCACATCATGTCTCAAGAGCTATTTTTTTTTTACGATAATTACTTTTACATTTTCTGCGGTCACCAAGTTCTGCGAATCTAAAATTTCCTTGAAACTTCTCGAAGTCTCTGAAATTACTTGGAAGGTAGCCTGAAACTTCAATTTACTTCAATTTAACGGGGAAATTCTCATGAAATTTTACCGTGAAATTTCAAGATTTTCATCTTAGCCCAGAACATCATATTCATCATACCTAGAGTACCTATTTAGCGAGAGTATGGACAGATCACTTCATGGAGGGCTTAGGGCCCAAAAGAGCAGCCATTCTTCTAACCAACTTCTAACACACAACATTTCACTGCTATACAGGGTGTTTCAGACCACCCGTACCAGGCCTTTTTCTCGGTTGGTTCAGGTCGTACGAAGTCGGAGACCGCGGGGTTGAATAGGGAATTGACCCCAAGGAATCCGAATTTCGTGGTCTCGAAACCTCCCCACTCCCCCTTGGGGGGTAAAGGGGGGGTCACGATGCTAAAAGTCACGGTTCCCGACCGAATTGCGGATAGATCGCATCAGAATTGAAAAGCACGGAAAATTTCACGTGAAATTGACCCCTAAAAATCCAAAATCGGACCATCCAAGGCCCAAAAATGATCTCCTAAAGAGGGGGACAGTACCCCCCTCCATAATTTCTCATTGGTCTCAAAATTGACGTAAATGCTCCAGAAAAAGACGGTTACCCAGGTAATCGACCCCGAAAAATCCAAATTTCATGGTCCCGAAGCTCCTCTAGCCCCCCTTGGGGGCTAAACGGGGGGGCCCAATTTTAAAAATCGAGGCTCCTTTCCGAATCGCAAATTGATTGCATCCAAATTGAGGAGCAGAACACATTTACATCTTAAGTGACTCCTAAGAGTTCTAATAGACCCCCTGAACGGCAGAAAGTAACTCCCTGAGAAGGGGGGCCTCGCCCCCGCCAAAAATTTCTCAGGATTCCTCTTTGGTCGCAAAATTGACGTCGATTCTCCAGAAAAAGACGGTTTTCCATGTAATCGACCCCGAGGACTCTAAATTTCATGTTCCCTGAGCTCCTCGGGGTCGATTACATAGAAAACCGTCTTTTTCTGGAGAATCGACGTCAATTTTGCGACCA
>NW_017566800.1:3162628-3223052 GCF_001854935.1 Bemisia tabaci | reverse complement strand
ATCGATTCTTTACCATGGCTTCAAATGGAGAAATATCGATAATCGATTAATCACGCCTCGCCACCGATTGCGGTGTGGTGAAGAATTGGAAACAGATATGGAACCGGAGGGAAGCCTCAAAGACAGCTATCACCGACTGGCCCGACCGAGGAGACAACGATGAAAGTAGGGGAAAGAGGAAAAAAGCAAGAAAATAAACGTGGGATTCCCAATCGCTGATAACTGATAAGTCGTGAATGTAGAGTCGCTACGAGAGATATTATTCTGTGGCCACTATAGCGGTGCACTAAAGTGTATGGCGGGTTACGGAAAACTATTTTTCGCAGGAATAACGATCCCGCTTGTTCATACGGCGTTCTTCCTTAGCACGGCGGTAATGTGACGATAAACATGGGAATTTTGAACCGTATATGCCGGTATAGCCCGAACGCGCGGACAATCAAGCTCAAGCGAACGATTTTTATTTTTCTGATTCCCAATAGCCGGGAGCCATGTTAGCTTAATTAACTGGGACTGGAAGCCGATTGCAGTCCTTTCGATGCGATCCATCCTGGCTCGACGCACAGTGGACCAAGTCATGAAGTCAATCGGAGAAGTTGGACAAGTCTGGAAACTTTGAAAGCTTATATTTTCGAAAACATGAAATAAAAGATTTTAAGGATGGCTCCATCGGTTTTTTCGTAAAATTTTCTTTCAGAACCACCCTTTGAAACTGAATTTGTGACAAATAAACATCATGATTTGAGACTTTAGCCAAAAATTCCATGTCTGACATTTTCTATTGGCTCGCTACACTGAGCGACACTCCCGACAGGCCGCGGTCGACAAAACAATCACAGGATCGCCCATTGGCCCGAGGGAGGCAGATTATTACGCGGCCTGGCGTGCGGGTGTGATACGCAAACCAACAACTCGCGCTCCATTCGAAACGTAAAACCAGTCTCCACTAGCCTGGCCGTTGAAATTTGGAAGCTGTCTTTTGATGGAGGAATTTTATGGAGTCTTTTTTCTTAGAGATATAGATCGAATTCGCTCCTGGTTCGATGTATTGCTTGGTTAAAAATAATAGAACGTAACCTCAAACAAAAATTATAGGATTTAAGCTGGATAAGCTAAAAATGAGAAAATTCCTAGCAATTTCACCTTTCATTGCCATTTTGTAGTCACAAGAATCAAAAATCTATCTCAAAAAACCCGTTCCCTCATATTACTCCATTGACTTTTGAGGCTATAATTTCACGTTGAACCAATCGACATCGAAACAATCTCACCTGTTCGATGTATCGAATACATCCCATACAATGCAGCGAGCGGTAGGCAGGACCGCAGAAAATGTTGTTGCGACGCTTCTGCGATTTTTTGTAAAAGCTGTTTAGGGGTGGGGAAGGGCAGTAAAATATCAAAGCTTTTTTCCCCTAAAAATTATGTCTTCAAACAAATGAATCACTAGACAAGGCAATTTAGGGCTACAGGAGATGCTGAATCGCATGATCGTGACCTCGGGATCTTTTGTGGAAACTGCTGAAGTTTTCTGGGAGGAGGAAGAATGAGAGGCAGTAGTATCGGTAACCGAACCTCGAAGTTAGTTCAATTTTTAAATTCTCCAAAGATGATCCACGCGCATGAATGAATGCTGCTGCGAACTTGCGCGAAGCAAAGAAACCTTCCCCGCTACTTTCTAAGGAGGACACAGTCAAGAGTTGTTGGTTTCGATGCGGAGAATTGAAACCCTTCCCGCGCATCGGAAACTCCAAAGAAAACTGTCGAGCGTCTCAATTCACGCCAGGAAAACTGTCAAACGCGTCGATTTTCGCGAAAGAAATAACGTAACGTGTCACTCAGTGCACCCAAGTCCTTAAGCACGCTGATTTTCCTGCGAAAAAAAAACGAACTCTTGAGTGAACTTTTAGAGTAAGTCTCTTCTTTCCAATTATTTACTCTAGGTATACCGGTGTTAAAATTCAGTCGGAAAGTTTCTATTAAAACTATTTTAGTTCTTATTAATCCTGTCATGAAAATTTACGAAAATATTCTTATAACTGTTTATTTTTGAAATAGAACTGTTACCAAAGACAGCCCGACAATTTCAACGATGCTCTAAACCTATCGCTGAAATATTGGCGACTCACAGCACAGGGGAGACTTCGAACTAGTGGGGAGGCGTGAATGCTCGTATCGATGTTTCCTAATGTGAAGCTACGATAAAGAAACTCTTATTAAAGTGTTCGTCGCGAACACTCTGTCAATCGATCCTTTTCGATAGGCTTAAACGGCACATCAATCGATATCTCGCAAAGCATGCTACGCTATTCTACGTGCTAAAGAAAAACGTCGTATGAACCTAGAGGCGTTGTCAAATTTTCTTTGTCAAAACACGAGTTCCCTGGTAAACTTATGAATATTTTTCTTTCAATTTTTCAGATAATTTTGTTCTAAACCTTCTCGAAATTTCGTGGAAAAATATTAATAACTTTCCTCAAAAATCAGCATTATATCAAAAGAAATTTGGCAACTCTCGAATGTTCATGCGGCGTTCTTCCTAAGCACGGCAGTTGCTTCGAAAGCTTTGCGGAAACAGAGAAAAAGGGAATTTGATGTTTTAATGACAAGGCAACACAGGACGAGCGCGCTACAGAAGCGACTCACAATCAGATCGTGCCTCTGCAACTGCCGGGCCAGACAATTTCCTCGACCGCAACCTCCCTCCCCCTCCTCTGGATGACGGGGAGGGGGGCGCTCCCCCCCTCCCCGCACACTTATTAAATTAAGATACGTCGCCTTTAAAAATGATTACCTACTAATACGTGGAATTAAGAGCCGCGGGAGGAGAAAAATTTACACTCGCGCCTCGTAAATCATTGACGACGAAAAATTCGACAAAAGAGCGTATCTCGATCACCGAGTGACTCCCGAAAAGCGGGGGCTGAGGGTGTTAGGGCCCGGTTCGGAGTGGAGTTAAGCTGTTTGGTGGGCGGCGGCGAAATGGTCTCGGATTTTCCAGCCCGTTTAACCTCGGCGCTCCTCGCTCGAATTTCGGAATGAGATAGCTCTGTCGATGCCTGTGACCGGTATTAATTGACTCGTTTGACGTCATCGCGCCTCCCCGTCTTTTCGGATTAATGTCCCGGCTGGGCCTCCCGATCCAGCCCTCGAATTTATTTGCCGGTGAGAGTTTGATCTCAATTTGCTAAAAATTTTCCGAGTTTATTGCCGGTTGAATCGCTCTGCTGCGCACAGGAGGCATCAAATGGATTACATTTTGCAATAAGGAACCACTATTTCTGGCCCATTTTAGAAACAACATACATGCCATCGGTTTCCCTTTGCAGATATGTGATTTTATGGGAGAGCCAATGATAGTGGCTCCTTATTGTAAAATGTATCCAAATCATGTTGGCTACAAGACCAGTATTTCCGGAAAGTCCAGAATTGGTGCTGATTTTCTAAGGGCGGTCCGGAAGTACTGCGAAAGTGCGGAAATTCCACAGAAAGGTCCGCAATTTTTTTCATTTTCGTCGCAATTAGAGCGCGAAACTCAAGTTTTGGAAATTTTTCGAATTTCGTCAATATTGGAGGTACTGAAAAGGTACTGAATTTTTCTGTTGAGGAGGTACTGAATTTTTTAGGAATGTACTGAAAAAGTACTGATTTTTGGCCAGCCTGTTTTAGCAGACACCTTGCAAATGGCTCAGCTGCTCTGGTCACAGAATCGTGTTTGGATTCTTGATTCATGTAAATCAGCTGAAAATAATACGATCAGTCGGAACAGCAACTTTCTACGTTCAATATTAACCGAGCTATCGCGCTTCGAAAAATTCGCTTTGTGTCAATACATAATTCACCTCGGCAATAACACCCACGGTTTCTTCCACCTTGCTTTCATCCGAGTTACACGTTAAATAACCAGAACAAATGTGTGTTTCCCTGGCAAGTGGAAGCAAGATGGAAAACCGAGGGTGTCACTGCCGCGGTGGATGATGTCATTATACAAATTTTTCAAATCGTGAGAAAATCGCGTCACTTAAGCACATTCGAACGTCTTGGCACTTCGAAAAGCACGATTTTCATAGTTTGCACAGAAACAATTGGATTGCATTTTGCAAAAAGGAACCACTAGCATTGCAATGATGCTAAGATTGTGCAACTTCATCTTTTGCAATAAAATTGCGGAAATCGTGAAAAACTATGAAATTTAGATGGTAATTTGTCTTAAATTTACAGTTTTTAGCGTGTAAAATAGAAACTATTCATGGATAATCGGGGTTTTCCTCCAAGACAAAAGAAGTTGCACAATCTTAGCAACATTGCAATGCTAATGGTTCCTTTTTGCAAAATGCAATCCAATTGAACGTATTTATGCCAAAAGGACCTATATGCATATAGGGATTGCGTGCGACATAGTTCCTTTTGTTATAAATACGTCCAATTTGGGTCGTATCACAGTTGCTCCCTGAACTTTTCCTTAGAAGTCCTGTGACTTGTACGCTGTGATTGCGCAAATCCTTAACATAGCATCGTAAAAGGGACAATCTTTTTTGGAAATGGACTTGCTTCCTCTGACTAGATAATTTCCCCCCGGGAAATTTGAAATATCGTGTTCCAAAGTAGGCGAATTGCGCACGCAAATGAGTGAATTTCAGATTCTTTTGATGTAGCCATGATGATTTTCTTGACATCTTACCTCTCGATAGTTTAATCACATAGCCATATCTCTTGCGTGCAACAGATTCATTCAAGTTTTACAAAATAGAATGGTCAGGATGAAAAATTTGAATTGTGCCTCCAGGCGCAATGGATCCTTTTTTCGCACAAAATTTCCAGGGAAATCAGAATTTCAGCCAACCTTGTTCTACATGTTCATATTTGCTACACCCCTCCTTGAACATTCATTTGAGGGGCTTGGAGGCCTAGGCCCGCACAAGTGCAGTTCTTTTTTTAAAAAAATTGAGGTATTAATTATTTCAAGGAAAACTAGTGCGGACGCATGTTCTGTGAAAAATTCGCTCCCAAATTCAAATTTTAAAGCATCCAAAAGTTAGTTTGAGCTTTGTTTCCTTCATACGGATCCACTTGATTTCGGAACTTGAAACTCGTAGTTCTCGAAATAGTAAAAACTACGCTTATGCGCCCTGCCCTCCAAACCCCTCATTTGATCCGCTGAAAGTGACACCGCGCGCCACCATCGGCAGCGCAGCCGTGGGATCCAAGTCGCATCTCTCTTCTTGACTTTTTCGCCGTCGCAGAAGCTCTGTCTCTCGGCGCGAGACGTTTTATTAAGCTGCTCTGCAGATTTTTCTTCCCGGGCGAAGGGGGGGGGGCGTGGGGGACGTCTAGGTAATTGAATCACTCTGATAAGAGGGGACAAGATATCCGAGAGAAAAACGGAGCAGCGGCGCTGGAAGATTGCGAAATTAGCTCCGAGGGTAAATAATCTCGAGTGAAGTCTAGTGAATTGTGGAGGATTTCTGTCTGGAAGAGCATTCGATTTTATCCCTGCCGCGCCCTCGCCCTCGCCCTCGTTTTTCAGTTATTGTTTAGACAGCTCAACAACGTCGAGTCCCCGTCCCCGTCTGCGGAAGTACTACTTTGCTTTGCCCTTCCTGCTTATCGAGTCATGATCCAAGCTATCCTTCGGAGGGTCATTCATGTCGGTCAGTCGTTTGGGTCTTTGAATTTTGTTTTAAAAATAGCTCAAACGGATCGCATTTAGCAAAAAGGAACCAGCGCCATTACAGTGTTTTTCAAATCCTGCACTTCCTCTTTTGCCGCAATCACACGCTGAATATAGCAGCTGAATGTGGAAGTCAACAGTCATCGGCCAACGGCTGAAATTTCGCAAATTCGAGTTATTTTCATCCAGATGTGTGTCAAATTTATTCGGATAGCTCAGACGAATCCAACATTAGTCCGATGGTTGCTGAGAATAGGCATCGGCCCGATGACTTCCACATTCAAGCCACATTCAGCTCCCACGTTCAGCGTGTGATTGCGGCATGACCTTTTAAAAATACCCATGCACAGTATCAAAATACACACAATTGTTTTCTTTAAAATTAACAATTTTTGGTAGGAACTCAAACAGAGAATTTGCGCAGGTGTCTGAAATTTGATAAATTTCGTGTTAAAGTGGTAACTACTGAGTGAACTGAACACGAAGACATCCTTGGTTCATAAATTGAACAATTATTTGAGAAGATGTCACAAAATGATCTAAACTGCTAAAATACATGTGTTCAAATGAGAAATACCGCCAGATGACGTCCATAGATAATGCATTTTCTCACTTTTAAATCTATTTTTATACTATTTTCCATATCAGAAAAAAATTACAAAATATTGTGAAATCAAATCTTTAAGCACTTTCAGATGAAGCAATAAAAACTTTGCGTGCCAATTCTCCATTAACACTGTAATCGCGCTGGTTCCTTTTTGCTAAATACGATCCAAATATACTTAGTATGTCAATTATGTCATTTTTCATGAATTGCCCGCTGTTTCATAGACCTGACGATGGTGCAATTAAGGATATTATGAATTTTCAAAGGCTCAAAGTATACTCCCGAATTTTCTCCACCTTCTTTTGTTTCTATTCTCCTCGCTCTAGAAATTGGCGACAAATCGCTCGTTTTGCTTTTAAATAGAGTATTTTATCGTCATGAAATGGAAATTTTTTGTTTGACCAACCGGAGAGTCGGACTCAAGGCAAGAACCTCGGATCGCGAGAGAGGGTCATGGTCAACGTTTTGAAAATTTTTCTTCTCTGCTTGATGCACGTTTTTCTTTTGGGTTAAAAGTAAAATTCTGTTGATCTTTATTGTTTAATTTTTTTTCAAGTTCTACAGCCTTGAAAAAATAAAATTGTTGTATGGGCGGCGGTTTCATATTTTTTACCACGAAATGTCACGGAAAAATGAAAATCTGGCTTTGAAGTCGTCGCTTCCCGCACGAAAGAACGTACAGTAGACTCTGGATTATCCGGATTGAATTAAAAAGATTAACGCAAAACTGAACGACTCAATGGTGATTGTGAATGGTAGCCGACAACGATAAATTACAATACAACGATTAAAGCGCGCAATGCGTGAAGTATTCATGCAGTCTTGTAGCCGCTAATGTGCGTTTTAGGCTAACTAACCGACTGCACTGCGTTTGGCGTAATGCGAGAAGTATTCCTTCAGCCTTGCAGGCGCCAATATGCCTTGCGACCGCTTCTCTGCGGATCCGCTCACTTATCGGAATGCGCACGTAGTTACATGGTTGCAAAATCGATCCGGATAATCCAGAGTCTACTGTAACTTCATTCCAAGGTTGCAAAATTGACCCAAGAAATGCAATTGTATATAATAATGTACCTGTGCAATTTTCGTCCAAACTTTGCCTGATTTTTGCATGGAATCAAAGGAAAAATTTTCAGTTAGAAACGCCGAAAAATTCTCCTCGTAAAATTACGATTAGCGGAGGGAAATTTGGCAACGCTGAAATTTAGTTACGTTCTTTCGTAGGGGAAACGACGAAGTGTTCGCTCGCTCGAAGCTCCTCGTCTAGAGAAAGAAGCAAAAAAAAGCGAATTTCTTCGCAGCGCGTAGAATCACTAAAAATTAATGAGACTAAACCCCATTTGATTTGCATCTCGTCCGGAGGAGAAACAAGGGGAAACGTGACATGCCCGATTATCCGAACTTGCGTTGAATACAAATTCACACCGAGTACCTTCTCTGGGCAAGGATCGGGACGAGACCTTTGCGAACAAAGTCCGGCGAATCTTGAATGCAAGGACGTATTGATTTCACACGACGCGCAAAGGCATGGCTGGCAGCCGCTCTTTGACTTTGATAAAAATCATACTGGGTCATCGCGCATCGCGTCCAACCTCGGAGGCATCCCTCCAGAGGATATAGTGTCAATCGAAGCCAACAGTGGCGTGGCGTGAATTGCGATACATCGATTGTTATACCATTTAAACCTATGGTAAAGAATCGATTATTAAGGTGTTCGCTGCGAACACCATGTTTATCGATCCCTTTCCATGCATAGGTTTAAATGGCATAACAATCGATACATCGCAATTCACGCCACGCCACTGGAACCGAACTCCCGTTAGTCGCTGCCTTCCGTGCGGAGGTAAAATAGACAAAGCTCAGTGGCGTGGCGTGCTTTGCTATATATCGATTGATCTGTCATTTTAACCTGTGGAAAAGGATCGATAAACAGCACCTTAATGATCGATTTTTTACCATAGCCTCAAATCGTTGCTCTTCTGACGTAAGGGCGTGTCTCGATTTCCGTGTGAGCCCTGTTGTCCATATAGTCCCATACTTCTGCGGGCTCACGTGGAATTCGAGATACGCCCCTACGTCAGAAGAACGACGAAATGGGAAACTATCGAGAGTCGATTGATGACACTGTTCAGGCCTAAAATACGGAAATAGGAAATGGGTCATTCAAGGGGATCACAATGCTTTTCTACCACGAAAATACAAACTACGAAGGGAAATAAATTGTAATTTTTGTAAATGTTAAGGTAGGTTCGCCTTTACCTCAAAGTTTATCGAAATCATAGAATTCTTCTACCGTATTTTGAACTTTTTGTAGTTGCAAATCATTGTGATCCCTTGCAAGGATCCATTTCCGGAATTATACTGCTGAATTTTACTAATCCGAGGTTAGCAAAAATTGTTCTTTTCACGATTCTATTATGAGGGATTTCTTACACCTTCCTCAATCACGCACTGTGAATAGACCAGTCAAAAGTACTGCGTCCCTGTCCATTTTGCAACCGATTTCAATGTATCGGTATCGATGGTTCATTGGAAACAGCACTTGTCACATCATTTTAAGACTTAGAAATATTATTTTCGGCAACATTCCCCAATGATTTTTCTACAGACTGAAATTTCAATATCCCCAAAATAATCCATCAAGATGGTTGAAATTTGAAGTATGAATAGATCGCAACCAAAAAGAATTCCGCAAAAGTGGGAGCTCCACATTATAATCGAGGGGCTTGGAGGACAAAGCGCGTAAGTGCAGTGTTTGCTATTTCGAGAAATCCTGCTTGCTTGAAGTTTCGAAATTACATGGATCCTTAAGGCGGAAAGAAAGTTCAAACTGAGCTTCTGATGGTTAAAAATTGGCATTTGGGAGCGAATTTTTCACAGACATGCAGTACGATTAGATTTACTCGAGGTTGCAATTTTTCATGAAAAATAAAATCTTGAAATTTCATATGAAATATTCCATTGAATTTCAGAAACATATGAAAACCATTGCAAAATATTCCTGGAAACGAAATGCAAAATTACAAATGAAAGGAGACTGGTTTTTGCTTTTTGGTGTTTTCTAGTGCGTGTTGTATACGCAGCCCCTGAAAATATGTTACATGTTTTTCATGATTTTCAGAAGTTTGTGATATTTCATGAAATATTTCATGGAAATTTTCAATGTTTCATATATTTCATTTCACCCGTGCAACCCTGTTTACTTGAAATCATTAATATCTCAATTTTTGCAAAAACTGCATTCAAAACTGCATTTTTGCAGTACTTCTGCATAGAAAAATGAGGGCTTTGAAAGTTGCATGTATAATTACATGAAAAAAAGCTAATGAATATAAATCTGCTGAAATAGAAATGAATATAATTCCAATTTGGCTGAAGGTAGATAAGGCTACAAGCTTTTTTATATCTATTTCTATCAATGAATTTAGTCTAGCTATTGTGAATGTTATTATGGCCTTGTTCTCCGAGCCCCTCAAGGAAGAGAAACAAGCGCTAGATCTGAGCAACACCTGATGGCGCTTCCCTGGTCTCGATTTCCACTCCCCGAAGATAATAAACGAAGGAACAGGGCTGCAACGCAGCATCGAAGGAAGCTGTCTGCTGGACCGGGAGCATCCGCGACCATCGCCTCGTTCAATAGCCTCCCCCCACCCCTCCCCCGCGGGGGTAGCGGGAGCGACGGGGGGCGCGGGGACGGGTTTTAATCTTTCTTCCCCATCTATTAGTTCTCCCTCGCAGTGGTTAGTCCATTGTTTATTAACGGAGCGGCGACCGGGCCGTGGTCTGACCAGTCGAGTGAAGAACAGGTAGCAACAACACCGTTCGGTTGTCCCCCGCCACGACCGCTGCCCCCCCCTCCCCCCCCGCGGGTCCCTCAAAAACCGCGTAACCGCAGTCGAGTCTGCGAGGGGTTCCGCGGTTTTCCAAGAAAGGAGCAGTTTCTGAGGCTGAGGAGCATATTGCTCTCACACCTAGGCCACGTGTTGTGGATCCCAACAAAGCACGAGTCAAGGAATCGAGGTGTTTTTTTTCTTCTTCTTTTTTTGGAGACGATGCATCTTTCGGGAACCACAATTTCTCGGCTCTTGTCGAGCGGGCAGAGTCGTCACTTGATCCTCGAAATGTTTCAATCAAAACGGTCGGCTGGTGCTTCGAGGAGAGAAAATGCGCTTCGGGAAGGGATCCAAAATGAAATCTTGTGAGAGGGTGAAAAGTTGCTCACAAATTTGAAGGTTCACTCCACATTACGGACGAATTTCATTCCGTTGTGACTCTGAGACCCATAAAAAATGGCTCGGAGACTCATAATTTCTAACCCAAGTGACTTACCGTCCACAGTATGGCATTCTGAGCCATAGTTTATTGGTCGTGAACCTATAAGCATGGCTCCACGAACTATATTTTATGGTTCCATGATTCATAACTCGGCCGGCAAGTCACTCTTTATATACTTGTTTTTTGAGTGCACACGGAGAAAAAAACCTCGTGCGTGAGACCCGAAGTTTAGGCCATATGGATCTCTGAAGTTTTCGGATTGAGCATCTGAACACTTTAGATCTAGCTGTCGAGGTTCGGAAAACACATCTGAAACTTCTATTCTTACTTCTGAAGTACTTCAGATGTGAGAACCGAAGTTTTTCGGATGTGAAAACCGAAGTACTTCAGACGTAAGAACTGAATTTTCAGATGTGAGATCCAAACCTCAGGAGCTAGACTTAAAGTGTTCAGATGCTCAATCCGAAAACTTCAGAGATCCATGTGACCTAAACTTCGGGTCCCACGCACGAAGTTTTTTACTCCGTGTAGTGTCAGAGAAGAGAGACCTTCTTGTTCGTCAATGATTTTCTCCCTCAGTCCATAAGAACCATCCATCTCAACCAACATAGGATCGCTCCATACTCCCTATGTTTTCCTTATCCATAGGTTTGTCTATCGATTTCAATGATCGGCCCCCTGATTAGAGAATTTTTGCGGAGGCGAGGAAAAAGTCAGGGAAAGGCGATGGAAAAAGAATGATTTCAGAAGGAGAAGTTCCCGTAGACACTCGGCTCTTCTCGAACACCTTTATTAAGGCTCCAGAGTCGGGCGGCGCAATTAAGTCCTGTCGGCACTCGGCAGTCCTACACTTCGGAATCCGATCTCAATTCACCCACCGCCGCACAATTCTCCTCTACCAATGAAAAACGTCGTATGAACTTGCCAGATTTGCCAAAGTCGCTCTGATGTTCATTTTTAAGGAGAGGTCTGAAAGTTTTTTCTCGGAATTTTCAGGGAATATAGATAAAATTGCGGACGAATTCCTGTGAAAAAGAGGAAGAAATATATTCACAAGTTTCCTGGCAAATTCTGGCTTTACCGAGGAAAATTTTGCAACGTCTGAAAGCTCATACAGCTCTCCTCTGCATCCCGGCAGAATTGTTGTCGCTCCTCTGATGCAAGGGCTTCTTTTTATTTCAACATGAGCCGCGGAAAGCATACAGTGGCGTGGCGTGCTTTGCGATATATCGATTGATCTGCCATTTAAATCTACAGAAAAGGATCGATTATCAAGGTGTTCGCAACGAACACTTTGATAATCGATTCTTTACCACAGCTTTAAAGGGAGAAATATCGATGATCGATTATTCACGCTATGCCACCGAAAGCACAGAGTTATACGGAGGGCAGGGCTCACGTAGAAAGCGAGATACGCCCTTAGGTCAGAGGAGCGACGTAGTGTCGTACGATTCGCATTCGCAGTAGCGAGGCGTGCTTCGCGATCCATCGATATTTCCCCATTTGTTTGAAGCTGTGGTAAAAAATCGAATATTAAGGTGTTCGCTGCCAACACCCTTTATCGATACTTATCCATAGGGTTAAATGGCTGACCAAATCGATATATCGCAAAGCACGCCACGCCACCGTCGCATTGTGTCAGCGGGTCGTGGCCGGAGATTTACGCTACGGGAGGATGCGTTACCATTGCTTTGCCGTATGAAAATTCAAGCATTGCCAAATTTCTTCCTGGTCACTTATATTGTGGAAAGTAATGATGCATATTTACCCCCGAAATTTTCAAAACTTTTAGATCAAAATGCGAATGAAATTGTCTGAGAATTTGGAATATTCCCAATAAATTTGTATTTTATCGGAAGAAATTCGGCAATGCCTGAAGGTCCACACAACGTTTTTCCTCACGACAATGTTGGTGCCGGGTATTATACGAGCGCCCTGAAAATCATGCCACGCGTGAACATTCCGTCTCTACGCCCGCGACTCACAATCAGCGAGTGGAAGGGTGCGGCGTAGTCCAGGGTTGCCGGCGGCGGTCTGGAAAAGCGGGAAATTCTAGGAATTTGCGGTGACCGGAAAATTCAGAGAATTTTGCGGGGTGCGTTTAGCAGGAGCAAGTGCAATTTAAAGGGAAAACATCAAAGTGGAAGTTTTATTAGAATGTCTGGGAATCCGAAAATTTTGAAGTCAGGGAAAGTCAGGGACAGCGTTGCCACAGTCAGGGAAAACCGGGAAATGTCAGGGAATTTTAAAAAGTCAGGGAAAATGACGAAAATGTCAGGGAAAATTTGTTAAGTAACCTTCATTTGCTCTCTAGAATGGGTTTGAGATTTTGAACAAGAAATTTTGCCTGAAAACCAGCTTCAATTACGCCTTCTTAACCACCCGTCACATCTTCAATTCATTGTCAAGGAATTTCACCAAAGTGTGTCAGGGAAATCAGGGAACTTTTAGGGAATTTCATTTTATAAATTCTGTGGCAACCACGCAGGGAATTTAATGATGGAAAAATGATGGAAACCCTGTACTCGTTACTGGTCATGCCAAGTCGCCGCCCTTCAAGTTAGCGCTTCGAATACTAGCTGCTGGGTCAAGAGGAAACGTCTTAAATTAAGAGTTTTCGAATGTCGATAAATTTACTTCAATTACTAAATTCCCGGAAAAATTGTGAATATTTTCCCCAAAATTTTATAGAGAGTTTCATTCGCAATTTAGTCTAGAGTATTTGAAATTTTTTTGGAAATACATTAGGTAATAACTTTCTTTAAATGCAAATATTTTAACGAGAGAGATTTGGCAATGTCTATGAATGTTTATAAGACGCTTTGCACACAGCAAATACAATGGAATTTTCAAGAAAATTGTTACAAGTGTCTCATGTATGAAAAAATTAACGGTCCCCTAAATTTTGGCAACAGCTGTTGTCAATTGGTTCGAGAACCCTTGCCCGTCTAATACTGCCATGCCAAGGAACAACGCATTACAAGCAATCGGGTGCGCCGAAAACTGTATCTGCATGATAAAATGAAAATTTTCGGAATATTTGTGGATTTTTCTTTTTCACAAAATCCAAATTAGAATTGAAATTAGGTTTTTTAAAAATGTTAATCAAAAATATCCATAATCTGCTTAAAAAATACATTTTCAGTTTTGGCATCATATGGAAGCACTTAAGGCGTTATTTCTCAGCGCGGTATCATAATATTCAAGGATTCGACAACGTCGCTCGCTCTAGAAAAATGTTGATACCCTAGCGCTCCCAATGCCCTAACCGTTATTCACCGAGGCCTAAACGATGGGGGTTTTAATTAAATTCCTCATTTTATCTTGTTTCAGACCATTCAGAAATGTGTTTGAGGCAGAGGCTAAGTATTTTATGGCATCCCTTGCGCTACACGGATTTTGATTGGGACTCCTTTTTTACCTTAATTGCCCCCAGGCCGTGTTTTAACTTGTACTCAAAGTAGTTCTAGTTAGTTAGTTTTCCCTCCCTCAACGGAACCGAGAACCTCTGATTCAGACCTCAGTAATTTATCTGAAAGAACAGCATGGAAACTCTGGATGCTCCGTAATTTGTGACCTTCCACGCTGTCATGCCAAGGAAAAACACCGTAATAACATTCCGATGTGGCCAAGTTTTTCTGATCTTCAAAGAATTTCTCGGAAAACTCCTTTCCCCTTTGAAGTCTCTGGAGAATTTTTATTCCATAAATTAATCAAGTTTGTTTTAAAATTTCAAGGAAAAACACTCGTATGAATTCGGTCGATATTTTATTCAAACTACTTCAGCAACATTCGAGCTTACACTTATGGCGTTCATTCTCAGCACGGTAGTTCTGATAGAGGGACCTAAGAGCCCGGAAACTCAAAATTGAAATATTGACAGTATCTTTGTCCCGGAAGTGCACATCTCTCTCCATATAGCTCCATAGTCAGCAGTTTATAGAAAGAAAACAAACCCACAAAAAACGTAGTTTTGACAAAAAATCGCTTCAAATTTTATTCTGTCATGTTCCCAATTTTTTGTTGTGGATGCCAACTCAACTCTGTGCCCTCTATTCGTTCGAAAATAAACTGAAAAACTGCCTTGCTCAGAAAAAACGCCGTATGAACCTTCAGGCGTTGCCAAATTTTCTTTTATAAAACACGAATTTCCTATTAAACGTTGGAATATTTTCCTTCCGATTTTTCAGATAATTTAGTTTGCAATTTCACCTAAAATCCCTGCAAATTTCAAGGAAAAATATTCACATCTTTCCTCAAAAAGAAACATTTTATTAAGGAAATTTGGCAACTCTCGAATGTTCATACGGCGTTCTTCCTTAGCACGGCAGTTAAGGCTCGCGGACGACAACGCGACGCGCTAAGTTCATGTCAGCACACGGCGCACGCATACAACTATTCCTACTCGATGGATGTCCGCATTGCCTAGTCAAAAATTGAAAGCGCCCGCGACCTGACGACCTGATATCAATGCACGGCGCACGCATACAACTATTCCTACTCGATGGATGTCCGCATTGCCTAGTCAAAAATTGAAGGCGCCTGCGACGCGACGTTGACACCAACGCATGCATATCATTCCTACTCGACTCGATTCATGCTTGCGTTGCATCGAATGTTGAAAGCGCAGATGGCGCGAAGTTTTCAGCTTCGCTTGCATGCAACTATATCTGCTCATTGGACGTTTTTAAATGGTGTACTTTGATGGCGATCCCACGAGACTGGAGTTTTCATTAGATTATAAAAAGAGTCTAATATTTCGAGTTGTGAAATATTCTGAATGCTTGCTCGACCCCCAAAGTAACTTCCTGCCTTGCCAGTATTTTCCGAAGGAAATACACTATTAATTCTATGTATTTGTACTTAAATATTTGTATTTTTTATCGTAACCTTTTTCTCTGTTGCAGGTAAGAGATGAGATCGTGTTTATAGTATCACCGATTCTGGTAAATAAAACATGATTTTTCAAAGTTACATGTTATTTACTAAAAATGCATGCTTACATACTATTTTATTAACTCTGAAGAAGTCTTTCTGTTTGTCATTTGAGTCGAGTTCAGTAAAAATGAGCCAAATATTTGTGATCTCTGAGGAAACAACTGTGGTCATTCTTTTTAGTTGGTAACATTGCTTTTCCCCCATTTTTACCTATCATAGGTACTCAATTCTAAGCGAGGCTGCGTGCCGCAATAAGTATCGATCGTTGTACATGGAATAAATACGAGGCAAAACCCAGTGCTACTAATTTGCGAAAATCGCCCTCAAGAAACTACTCGTTTATACCATCAATTTTTCTGTATACAAAATTATTTTCCACGTATGTCTGTATGCACTTGATTCCTTTTTATCAAATTCGGTCCATTTGAAGCATGTTTACTGTATCTCACTCGAGGGAGGGGAAACACATTGAGAGTAAATCATCTATAGGACGTATTTTTTTTTAAGAAAAAGAACTACGTTGCACGCAAACTCCATGCAGATAGTTCCTTTTAGTATTTATACGTCCAATACATGGCCGAGCCTATTTAATTTGAGTAGGAAAACCATGAAAACGTCAGCAGTTTTGGTACTCTACGATAGAGACAGGCGAAACTGATTTTGATGCTAAATCGTTGGCTCCGATGTACCTAAAGTCGAGATTATTCGGCAAGCGCAGAATATCCGGGAAAATAAGGAAATTTGTTGACGAATTTACTTCACAAAGAAGAAATTCATTATTCTTCTGCTCCCAAATAGTTTCATTTTTAAGTTTGGAAGTTCGCGGTGACTAGGTTTCTTATAAACAATAGCAATTGAGGGGCTCTGAGGACAAGGCGCATAAATGCAGTCTTTTAAGAAATTGAGATATTAGTGATTTCAACTGAAATTAATCTTGAAAGATACCCTATGAAAAATTCTCTCATATAATCCAGTTTTCAGCATCAAAATATAAGTTCGCGCTTTCTTCCCTCAATAGGACTCCGTGTAATAATTTTGAAATTTTATACATGCAGGAATTTCTTGAATTAGCAAAAATAATTTCTTGAATTCGTTCTCTGTCACACCCCCACACCCCCGAAAATTTCGCTCATGGAAGATAGCTTCAATGTGTTCACCGGTCGGTCGGGTTAACCTTGATAAAAGCATACCATTAAATAAATTTTAATCAGTTTACACGATTCTGACGGAAGTTATTGTGTCAGCTACAAATTCGCCGACAGAGATCGTCGCACCACTATACGGGGAATGCTGCCACTAGTCTACCACGTGGGAGCTTATGTTGCCTACACCATATATTGAAGGAATACTGCGACATGATGCTAAAGTAACCACTTCCAGTTCGGTAAAAAGCTTCTTTTCCGTGTGTCCAAATTGGGCATTTCATTTTACGACGATACCAGTAATTAGACCACATGGGAGCTCGTGTTGCCTACACTAAAAATTGAAGGCGGACTGACATGGCGTCAGTGTAACTTTTTCTCGCATGGTAAAAAGGTACGTTTAGAGTGTGTTCCGAGCTACTTGCAATTACACGATGAAACCACCATCCTACTTTTTCTCATTTTTTCTTTCTCTCTTCTGTTCCCCGCTCTCTCTCTCTTATCCTCTTCTTTTATCACATTTCTCCTCTGCTCGTAAAACCGCAAGTATGCTATGAGCTACAAATCGCGTTTTTTTTTCGGGGCGTAAAAAGGAATCATTTAATTGATGTGGGAGGAGCGGTGGGGTGGGGGGGGGGGGGGTGGGGCCTCTGACGAGTGACTTTTAATTTACTTAAAACGTGGAAAAGGCCTCTCTCAGGGGCTTGACCGCCGCCTACTCCCCAGGGCTTACAGTGTTGCTGCGCCCGTAAAAAGGTCAGGATTATTTTTTCTTTTTCTCCTTAACACCTACGTGAAAATTGGGCAATTTTAGATAAAGGCAGAACTGAAAAATTTGAAGGAACAAAATTTTTGCGGAGAAAAAAGTGGACAGAACACGAAAATCGTCTTAGACGCCAAAAATTAGATTGAAGTATGGGCGTATAATACAATTCCGTTAATACAGGGCCAATGTTTCTTTGCATGATTAATTATTATTGCTGCGAAGGTTTCCTTTAGTCTGGGAAATCGGATCGATCAGAGAATCAGCGGTGGCAGAGAAAAGTTGAAGAACTTCGTGAGTATAGCGCGTTGGCCTAATTATTGAATCTATGTCGATACGACAAGACAAGACATAGACCCATCTTAATCATGCAGTGAATCGCATTTCGATGTCTTATCGTGCTGCTTTAAAATTTCAATAATCAACCACCAGTTTTTTTTTTAATTGAAGTGGCAGTTTTTTCAGAGGTCAGGGAAAGAGTAAATTAAAGTGAGAAATTAGAAATCAATGAAGAAAGTGGAACAGTTACTCGCAAATATTTGCTCTTATTTTTTGAGGAGGCCAAATAGAAATCAGGTTTGGGGGTTTCCCTCGGTGATAAAAATAATGTTTTTCAACCGCGCGGTCGCGACCGAATTTTGGATTTTCTCTAAAAATTGTGAAGGCTAAGAATTCTATTCTTTTATTTTTCATTTTTCAGAATTTCAACTTTAGTGCGCAGTAATGTGACTTTGGCGGACATTCTGAAATTGACAAAAATTCAAACAAATTTTGATCAACGCGTTGTGCTCGAAAACCCAGCGTGTTGTAGACAATCGCGGAGGCCTAGAACAATTTGCACCCCTGGCTCCCCTAGTTCCGTGCCCTTGTGAAATCAATCTTGAACAGACGTGTTATTTCAACAAATTTCCATGTCTCAAGTTGACAACAATGGTTGCTACAGTGTCGTCTGTTTACCGTAAATTTTGGGAATTTTGAGCTGTCGCGCAGGCGGCGAAATTTGGCGGAGTTTTGCCACGCGTCAACACAGATAAAAACCCTATCGTGGAGGGAGGCTATTCGTCAAGAGCTCCCAGGCGCATCACTTTAATCCATCTTTTTCGGGGCTAGGGAGTTAATTCAAGCTCTAGGTGTGCCATCCCCTCTACTGTGGAAACACGTCCCATGAACTTCCAGACCTTGCCAAATTTCTCCTGATTAGACACCAATTATCTTGAAGAGTGGTGATTTTTCCTCGTCAAATTTTTCAGAAAATTTTACAATATTCTTATAGACCGCGTGCACAGAAAAAAAGAGCCTTATATCAGAGTAAAAATTTTTAGTGCGCGGAATTCTCATCGAGTTTGGTCGAAATATCGGATTTTCAGATGATTACAGAAAACCTCCTCTAGTTAGGCAAAGAGTAAATTGAGATTAGTTTACTCGTTTTTCTGCCTATCCGCCGTCGCTCCACCGACGTGAGGGCGACTAGCCTGTGTCACACTATCAAAGCTATAGCCATCATAATGTCAAGGTCTAGTGCTGTGATTGGTCCAAGTCATCGAACGAGCCGATCACAACCCCTGACCTTAATATTTTGATAGTGTGACACATGCTTATCTCAATTTCCTCTTTAGCTCTAGAAAGCATGGATTTATATGTAAGACGCGGCGCACGTGGAAATCGGACGTATTTATGCTAAACGGAACTATGTTATATGCACATACTTCCGTTTAGCATAAATACGTCCAATTGAGCTACGTCCTCACGTCAGAGTGCCTACGAATCCAGCGGGCTGATTATTGAAACTGATAGACAAAGCTGTAGAGAAAGACGACAAAAGTGATTTGGAGGGATCCTATTGGTGGAAGCGGGTGGTGGCAATGGACATAGGAGGTAGGTAATGGACTGACTAACGGCAACCCACCAAAGACCCGACAGTTAGTCCATCATTTTCTTCCTTAGTCTATAAGAACCAACCATGTCAACCAATAGGATCGCTCTATACTCCCTGTGTCTTCTTTGTCTATCGCTTTGTCTATCAGTTTCAATAATCGGCCCGCAGGTCGTAAAGTTCCATTATGATCCGGAAATCCCGTGTCCTCAACATGGCCAATAGGAATAATTCCAAACTGCTTTTATAAATTGCGTTTTTTGAAAGTAGGAACTTTCAACCACCTTGACACCCGTTTGGTTTCAAATTTTCGGACATTTTTTATTTTTCCAAAATAATTACTCATCACTAGTCTAGCTCATCCTTCTTTAGGTATCAACTCCTCGATCTAATCGGTAGTTCCGACCAAGAGGTAAGCCCCAGAATTGAAATTGCGAGAAAAACAGTTTAAAACGTTTCGATCGACCCGTTTTAAATTTCAGAGCTCTAAAATAGTAAAGCGATTAATCAATTAGTCATAGTAACAATTGATCGAAGATTCACAAAGGTTCGAGTTATTTAATCCCTTCCGTTTTTCTCACATTTTCATTTTTGGCGATCAAGTCTTTTTGAAAATGACCGATTTCATTTTGAATTCGTGAACTTTTCCTCGTGCTCATGGACGATGATATTTTCCAAAAACAAACATTTTACGTCTGAAATTTGGCAGCGTTGGAACGTTCTTACGGCGTTTTCCCTTATCACGGGAGCGCTCCCCGTTCGTGTCGGGAGAGTGAGCCGAGCGACTTAACGTGGCCAGGGAGAGGGGGCCGGGGCAAACAGACAAATGAACGGGCAAACAAACATACCCCCGCCCGGAACAACCACACCCTTGAAATTCCATTAATTAAAGCGCCCCCCCCTCCCCCCGGCCGAGTCACCGGTGGTCCCCTTCGAGTGTCATCGTCGGCATCGTTTTTGGAACTTTACACTTCCGCTGAGCTTGGGGATTCGCTAAAGGCAGGCCCGGAACCCTCGCTTTAAAGGGTCCTCCAAATGGATGAGGTGCATCGCGGTTGCGAGTGTCGAGAAAATTCGGAATAAATGCGGGAAAGATCCAGCGCAGCGGGCCGATTATTGAAAACGGGCGATGAAGCTCATCGACTCGTGTCGTGTCGATTGGGTTAGCGGAGAGCGATTTTTGAACTTCTCGGACCCGACACGACAAGACTAACTGTCTATTCGAAAGGATGAGACAGAAAGCGGCAGCGTTGCCGTCGACGGTTGCGTAATTATCGAATTTTTAAATGTCTTTCAACAAATCAAAACGCAGCACCGCCAAGCGAATGGCGTCAGTCCGCCATTTTTACTTATCCGCTTATTGACTGCTGACTTGTTGGCTAAAGCGTCTAGCCCACCTTCAAACTAGGGGCTTCAAAGAGGCTCATCGATGGAACTGTTGACTGTTGCCTTTCAAAGATGGAACTGTTGTTTTCAAGATCTTTGAAGGTATTCGATGTGTTCGAGACACATCATAGATCAGATCTTGAAATTTTCAAGGAATTCCGTGCAGAAATGGCTGCGAGAAATAGAAGAATTGGTGCCAGTTTGAGAGCCCCAGTTTGTAAGTGGGCTGGACGCTTAACATACAGGGTGTTTCAGACCACCCGTACCAGGCCTTTTTCTCGGTTGTTTTAGGTCGCACGAAGTCGGAGACCGCGGGGTTGAATAGGGAATTGACCCCAAGGAATCCGAATTTCGTGGTCCCGAAACCGTGGGGTCGTGGGGGGGTTTCGGGACCACGAAATTCGGATTCCTTGGGGTCAATTCCCTATTCAACCCCGCGGTCCCCGACTTCGTGCGACCTAAAACGACCGAGAAAAAGGCCTGGTACGGGTGGTCTGAAACACACTGTATGGTTGGTCATCGGATCGAACGATCGGATACTCAGCGCTGCGCACTGTGGAAGACTGAACAGACGCGTCTGAATTCGTTAGGACGAATCTCAAATAAAAAGTTGCACTCTTTCTCTTCATAAATTCATTTCTTACTGAATCGTGCGAAAATAATTTGAGGTTATTCATCGACTGAGCCCTTGTCGGGTGCTCCGGAGGTGCCTTTAGTTCGTCGGCTCTATGTCCATGAACCGATAAGACGTAGATTTCAAAAATCGCGCTTTCCGTTCAGTCGATTGCGCGACACGACAAAGCGGCGACATAGAGTCGATTTCATTTCAATAATCGGCCCCGGAGGAAAGGACCCCAAGACAGTGTACAAGGTTGCAACAGTCAGGGATTAGCAGGTAAACCGAGAAGTGTCAGGGAATATGTCGGAATCTCAGGGAAATACTGTCAAGTCACCTTTATTCGCTTTTTAGAATGGGTTAGACGTTTCAAATAACCAATTTTTTCCGAGAACTACTTCTAATTTTGTATTTTTAACCATCTGGCGTATATTCAACTGCTAGGGAAGTTCACCAGAATGTGTTAGGGAATTTCATTATCTACGTGAAAACGGTTGTATGGATTTTTTTGCGAATTTCGGTGAATTTTCTGCACAGTACGAAACAAATTCCTTAACATTTTGAAAAGAATTCGCACAAACGTTCTCTTGTAAACAATTAAATTGCCCAGTTAAAGACCTCAGCTGATGTTCCTTGGTTTCTCTCTGCTAAACACGGTCCATTTCGGAGTTAGAAAAGATCGCTCTATCGATTAATGGACTACTAGACAAGGTACGAATTTAAGCAATCTGTTACATGTTTCTTAACCAGAATTTCACGTAGAACACGATTCAAACTACGAAAATTACCGAAATCAACTTCTAACGAAGATATTAACGTTTTTATTTCGCACTGATTACGAGGAATTTGAACTGCCCGCTCACAAGAAACTCAAAGCTCTACGTGAGTCAAATCGCGCACTATAACGGTTTCAGCAAGCTTCTCAATCGAGCAATGTTCATTTTCCACCATGTGTTGTTCAAACTATTGGTAATTTGCTATAGCTGAGCCAAAGTGTCAAGATTGAAGTTGAAGATTTTTACATCGCAGAGACTGTCATGATAAATATTTAGCGCGCGATGTGAATCACGTAGAGCATTGAGTTTTCATGAGCGGGTGGTTTGAATTCACGCATCAAGAATCATTAAATATCTTCGTCAGGAGTTGATTTTGGTAATTTCCGTTGTGCGTATCGTGTTTTACGTGCAATTTTGATAAAGATACATGTATCAGAATGCTGAAATTCGTACCTTGTCTAGTGGTTCATTGACGGGGGAACGAAGGGGTATTTAAGCGATTAGCGAAACACCTCAATTGAATTAATTTATTAAACCCGATAAGAAAAGGATGCCCTGGGGCGGAGTTGAGAAGGGAAGGAAACACCCGAAATTATAGGTGTCGCGAAGCAGATGCCGCAAAAACAGTTTAAGTTCCTCGACGTCGTCGGCAGAAAGGACCGCCCCTCGTCAGCCGTCGCCAATTTTCCTCGTTCATTATTCTTTTTGTGATCCTTTCGTTCAGTCATTACATTTTATTCCATAACTCCATGTTTCGGATCTGCACATCATTCGTGGGCTCTCTTTTTTGAAGACGTTTTTAGATTCTATTGCAGCTGAAAGCCGCTCTCTCATTTTTTTTATTTTTTGGTGATGAATCTGACGTGATTCCGTCTGAACAAACCCAATCGAAAAATATAACATGCGGGCCTCTAGAAGTTCCATAAAGTGATCTTGAGGATGTGAAGAAAAATAACGAGGACTCAAATTGTGACTTTTCATTGTAAATCACTAAAACTCATTACAGTCTCGATTATACGCGATTCGGATTATCCGCGGTTGAGCCTAAAACAATCCAATTTTATGGCGCAAAGTTCTATGAAGATTTATAATCTCTCCCAGAAATGATTGTCCTCGAAATAACTTATTTTAAGTAAAATTCATTCACTCTTAACCAATACTTTCATTTCTGTCAACTATTTGACATGTGTGCTAATGTGGTCTTTCATGTTGCAGCCTTTCAATCCCTTTTTTTTGGCCAAATACATTGGAAAAAAAACACATTGGATCTAGAGTCCAAACTCTTAAAAACATTGACAAGAAAAAATACTCTTGATTCAATCAGATTTTTGCTTAAATCAAAAGGAAATCCGCTCAAATTAAGAGGCTTGGTTCTTGATTTAAGCAAAAATCCGATTGAATCAAGAGTATTTGGACGGAGTTAAACAGAAAGGAACCAAGCCACATTGGGATCGAACCGAGAACAAGAGGTTTAAAGTTTGGCTCCTGCATAAGACTCAATGTAAAAGATAAACTTCAAGTTCAATTTCTGCAAAATTTGCTCCAACAAAAACTTTGAATTTTTGACGATAGATAGTAGAGCAGTGGTTCAGTTCAAAACCCTTCATAACTCAATTTTTTCCAAAATGTGGGTTGGCTCCTTTCTGCTTAACTCAGTCCATTTTTTCTTGTCGACGTTTTTAACAGTCTGGACTCTAGATCCAATGTGTTATTTTTCCAGTGTAGCTCGGTCTCAAATGGATCGCATATAGCAAAAAGGAACCAGTGCGATTGCAGTTTTGTAAAAATGTTGCTTCTTCATAATTATATAAAAAAATTTCCCAGAATAGTAAATAGTTTTTGCATCCCACCAAAAACATGTTAATTTTAAAGGAAAATAATTGTGTAGATTTTAATACTGTGCACATATTAAGTATTTTTAAAAGTAAAGAGGAAGTTGCACAACTTTGGAAACAGTAATCGCGCTGGTTCCTTTTTGCCGAATGCGATCCAAATGATCTGCGGTAGCTTTTGTTCCGATCACCGCTTGTATTCGAAACTCAACTGTAAATCAATAAAAAAATGGTAAAAAAAAAAAGGTTGGAAAAGAAATTTGGCAAAAGCCGGCGTGGGATGGTCCGTGTTGGCTAAATTCGATCCGAATGAGGGTCGCGTCTTAAATATAGGGCCGGGCCAAACGCTTTTTAATAGGAGGATAGCGGAGGAAGAGGGCCCCCGGACTTGATCTAATTCCCTGGGTTTGCTGTTAGGCGATTCTGGTACACGTTAACCTGCAATTAAGCGTTTAAAAATAAATAAACAATGAACGCGGATGCACCCTCCCGAACCGGTGTGTTTATCCATTCATCAGAGAGGAGCCGGCTGGTGTCTGCACCGCGCACCTGACTTATTACAACCGACCTCATAATTTTTCTCACATCTCGTCGTCAAGGATAAATTTGCTTGCTTCTAGAGAAAATGAAGAGACCAACGGGTCCTATTCAATAGTCGTTCTTTTACACTAAAAAAAAAGTTTGATAGAATTTTCCATTCCTTCACGCTGTATTTCACACAGCGCCAATTCAGAGTCTTCAGAAAAGGACTCTTTAAGCTACCCTCGAATAAAATTCAGTAGCATAATTTGGAAATGGATTTTTTTAGAGGAATTACCATGATTTACCACCACAAAAAAACGTAGAACACGGGGAAAAATAGATTGCGAGTTTTGTAAATCTGAAGGCACCTATTGTTCGCGCATTTACTTGAAAGTTTGTCAAAATCATAGTTTTTCCCCTCGTATTTTGTACTGTTATCCCTTGCAAAGATCCATTTCCAAAGTAAAGCTGCTGAACTTTACCTGAGGTGACTCGAGGTTGAGGTGCTGTCTTATTCTTGTTAAAAAATTCAATTTTTCGGGTAAATTTTGCAATTTCTAAATGAAGTTACGCTCCCTCGTGTGCTGCCGTGCTAAGGAAGAACCCCGTATGAACATTCGAGAGTTGCAAAATTTCCCTTGATAAAACGTGTATTTTCGACGACATTCATGCACATTTTTCTTTGGAACTTTCAGATATTTTAGATCCAATTGCGAAAAAAATTATCTGAAAATTTTGAAGAAAATTTTTCGCAATTTTCCAAGAAAATTCGGTTTTTATTGTAGTGAATCTGGCAACGTCTAAAGGCTCATGCGGCGTTTTTCCGTGGCACGGCAGTGTAGAGAAGAGTGAAGTGAGCCCGGATTGCGAAGCCTTTGAGTGTCACGCGTCGCGTGCGTTCCACGGGCGGGCGGCGCGGCGCGGCATTTCGCTACTGTGAAGTGCAGCGTGCAGCTCCGACTGCAACAACACCGTCGCACTGCTCAGCGGTGTGCACGACCCGAGACCAGTTTTTTTAGGCGGATGACCTTACTTCTGTCATAACTCCAAGCGCGATCGTTACCCTGGTTAAGTTGTCGGCTCCGGTGTCTAGTCCCTTTGCGAGAACACGCTTGCGTTGCATCGCTGCGTGTAACCGAGTACTCCGCGAACGCTCTTAAATAATCGCCTCTCCGCGAATGCAGCTCTTGCAAGCCGTCGGATTATACGATTTTTAAGTATCTAAACCTACATTGTTAAAAATCGAGGAGTGAAATTCGGTGCCGGAGTCTACATACATGGTTGCCACAGTCAGGGAAAACCGGGAAATGTCAGGGAAAATGACGAACATATCAGGGAAAATTTGTTAAATCACCTTCATTTGCTTCCTAGAATAAGTTAGAGGTTTTGAACAGCAAATGTTGCCTGAAAACTATTTTCAATTATGTTTTCTCAACCATCCGTCACATCTCCAATTTTCAGGAAATTTCACCAAAATATGTCAGGGAAATCAGGGAAATGTCAGGGAATTTCATTTTCCAAATTCTGTGGCAACCCTGTACATAGCGCTCGGAAACCCCGAGTGATATGAATGCGAAGTGAAATTAGCAGTCCAGGGGTGCAGAAGGTGTTCGATCGGCCGATGGCAGATCGCAGACCGACCGTGGAGCAAATGTGAAAGCACCTGAAAAGGGGTGAAAAAAATGTCTGGGCGCCTACAAAGGAGTAAAAAAATGTCTGGGCGCCTACAAAGGGGGAAAATGTGAAGGCAGAAGGCATAACGATGACCAAAAAACAACACCGTCCATTTACAAATGACACTTTTGTATGACGAAGAGGATTTTTAAGGATTCCTCTTTTAAAATCGAGTCCCCATTTTACGCATGTAACCCACGCACGCGAATTGCCTTATCTGAAAGAACAGTAGCATGTAACGAGCTGTGATTTCTCTCAGAATGAGTTTGATCCAATTAACGACCGTGAATTGATCATGAAGTGTATTTTGTTCAGGAATGCTCGAATTTACACCACGTAAGGATGCGTTGTATTTGTTCGTCGAAGATTTTCTCTAGTTTTCCTTCTAATTTGCTTTAATCTTTCATCTCAGAATTCAAAGTTCTTTTAAAAATAACAAGGAAATAATGTTTATTTGTCAAAAGGATTTGAAGTAATCGTTCGATTTTATATGCAATTCAAAGGATGGAACGGCAGACACAGAACACCGTGCTTAACGAGAGGCATTTTGTTCGACCCGCAGAGTGCGAATAATCCTGCTCGACTCATGCCTGTATTGCATATAATTCAAAAACGGAAGGCGCGCGGACAATTTCGCTACGCGTTAAGTCGATATCAACGCACGGCGCTAGCATACAACTATTCCTACTCGATGGATGTCCGCATTGCCTAGTCAAAAATTGAAGGCGCCCGCGGCCTGACGATGATATCAATGCACGGCGCAAGCATACAACTATTCCTACTCGATGGGTGTCCGAACCGCATACTCAATAATTAAAGGCGCGGACGACGAGAAGTTTTCGGCAACGCATGCAACTACATCTGCTCGATGGATGTTCTGAACATGTGCTTTTAAAAAATTTCGTGGTAAAAAATCAATGGCGATCTTGCGAGACATGAGTTTTTGTTTAAATAGGAAAAGAGAGGTGTTGCGAGTTTTTAAATATTCTGAACGCTTACTCACTTACTCAGCCTCTGATGTAACGCACATTCTTTCTGCAGGGTGTCTACAAGTCCAGAAATAGTACTGATTTTTAACGGGCGGTCCAGAAGTGCTGAAAAAGAGCGCAATTTTGCAAGAAGGTCTGGAATTTTTTCATTTTTTTGTGTCATTTTTGTCACAATTTGAGCGGGAAATTCAAATTTGCCGTATTCCGTCAATTAGAGGTACTGAAAAAGTACTGAATTTCTCTGTTGAGATGGTACTGAATTTCTTGGGAAAGTACTGAAAAAGTACTGATTTTTGGTCAGCCTGTTTCTTATTCATTTGTATGCTCAATTATTTTTATTTTTGATCGAACTTACAATCTTTTCCTTTTTTCCTGTTTCAGGTAAGAGATAAGATCGTGTTTGGTATCACCGGTTCTGGTAATTAAAAATGCTTTCAAATTCCCATGTTCTTTCCTAAAAATTCTTTGTTTTTAGCGGCTCTAGCCATGCTCAAGGCCGGCAGCCGCTATTCCAGCCGTTTTCTACGCCGCTTGGACCGATCTCTGTGCGAGAAAAAACGTCGTTTGAGCCTTCAGGAGTTGCCAAATTACCTCTGATAAATCTTTAATTTTTAAGGAGAATCATAAGTTTTTTCCCTGAAAATTTCCACCCACTTAGATCAAATTTCGAATGCTGTTCTCCAAAAAATTCGAAGAAAAGCGTCCAAAAATTTCCTCGAAAATTCGCGTTTTATCGAAGAAAATTTTGCAACGCCTGAAGGCTCTTACAGCGTTCCTCCTTAGCACGGCAGCACTGCTCTGCCATGCTAAGGAAGAACGCCGTATGAACATTCGAGAGTTGCCAAATTTCTCCGGATAAAACAAGTATTTTTGAGAAAAGTTATTCATATATCTTCTTGAAATTTTCAGATATTTTAAATAAACATGCGAACAAAATTTTCTGAAAAATTTGACGAAAAATATTCCCAATTTTTCAAGAAAATTCTGGTTTTATTGAAGTAAATCTGGCAACGTCTAAAGGCGTATACGGCTTTTTTCCTTAGCACGGCAGTGCTCCTCGCGTCCGTGCTTTCAATCGACGGAACTTGAGCTTCAGACCGAATGTGACTCACAGAGAGCATTTTCTTGCCTAACATCCTCGAAAAATTGAAGTATATCCTATGTTTCTGTCAAAAATATGGAGTTCCTCAAGAGAGCTTGGCTGCCTTCTAATGTAAGGATCCCTTTCCCTCTTTCCGTCCGAGGACAGATGGAGAAATATTCAGAAAAAGTAGTCGGTGAACTCTCCGAGACTCCGCAAATAATAATTCATTACGCTCTCCAAACTCGAAACGTTGAAACTTTCGAACGGGGATACTTAGCAGTTCGGAGTAAGTACCTGGGTCCCGCCTCCGGGAATTTATCGCTGAATGTGGAAATCGCTTTTTTGTAATCTCGCTTTCACGTCTCAATCTCGTAATTTGCGTTTAGCGTGGTCTCGGAAAAGTTGGGGCTTTCCCGGAAGTAGCGCTACCACCCTGCCCTCCACCTCGCCGTTCGTTTCATCAACTTTTCACGCGTCCTTGTATTGATTTTAACTTTTCCCGATGCTTTTCTCCCGCCAAACGTCTTAACCGCGCTTCGTTGACGTTGCTCGATTGATTCCAGCCGGCCGGGTTGTGTGCACTAAATGCATTGAAATCTACTGGTGGACTTCTACTAACTTTTTATACACAAAAGGATTAAAAAAAGAAAATGTACTGAGGATGGACTTGATATCCGAAATGCACAGCCACTGAAACGATGAACCACAAGCGTGTAAAAGGCAAGCCTTTTTCTCCTTTCTTGAATTCATCACTAAACACGCAAAATGCTTTACCATTATTATTGAAATGTATAGTTACGTTCTTTTATGAAGGGAAACGACGACGCATGGTTTCGCACTATACTGCCGTGCTAAGGAAGAACGCCGTATGAACATTCGAGAGTTTCAACATTTTCTTCAATAAAATGTTTATTTTTGAGGAAAGACATGAATATTTCCCCCTGAAATTTTCAGGGACTTAAGGTGAAATTGTGGACAATATTACCTAAACAATTGGAAGGAAAATATTCACAAGTTCATCAGGAAATTCGTTGTTTATCAAAGGAAATTTGGCAACGCCTGGTGGCTCATACGGCGTTCTTCCTTAGTACGGCAGCATACGGCTTCTTCCTTAGCACGGCAGTATAACTATCGATATCGTTCAAATTTCCTTTTTAGGGGGTGGGAATAGGGCCAGATATTTTGAGGGCCCTTTCCTCAGCGCCCCCGGATCTGCCTTACGGCTTTCAGCAGGGTCTCGGGATCTTCCCCCGAGAAATGAAGGAGCGAAATAAATCAAGGATCAAGACAGCGTATTTCCGACTCGAGCCTGAATTTCGAGCAGAGGTTTCAAGCTCGGGAAAGCGTCACCGGGCGCGGACCATCTCGACTCTCGAGGTATGCTAACGAGGCGCAAACGCGAGGAACCCGCGTTTAGCGGTGATCAAAACGAAAATTACGAATCTTAAACGCGAGAGAAACGCCCCCTCTCCGCCTCTCCACCGCGTAATGATCAAAAGGAGCGAGGATGGAGGAGCAGTTGCGGGTTGCAGAACGTTCAGGGGCGTCGAAAGAACCCCAAGGAAGCCGGATCGCTGCTCGGCGCGGGGGCGGGGAGAAATTGCGACTCGCATCACCGAATTTAAATTCACTCTACCCTGCGCTGCGTCTACCCTGTGCATTTAGCTTTGGAATCAGGCGCTGCGCTGCGGTTTTAGAGTCGTCGCTGACCTGGATACTCAGGAAAGGTTGAAGGATTTTTAAGAATATGAAAGTGCAGGAGCCATCGGGGAATTTCGGGCAAAAGTTTAGGTTTTTTTTGGAAATTATGTTTCAAATTTTTAGTTCATGCTGCAAGAATGGGTAGGTTGCGCTGGTCACAGAATCGTGTTCAGGGTGTCTACCGGTCCCCAAAAGTCCCCGATGTCCCCGATTTTCCCGAAAATCCCCAATTTCCTTGTTCAGGTCCCCAAAAAATGACAAAAATCGTCCTAAACACTGGCATTTTCGAATTTGCCTGCCAGCCGCGGCAGCGCGGTAAAATCATGTAGGAATAAAGAAACTGAAGTGTTTCTTGGGGTTTCGTATGTTTTCATAAGTTCAATATGACTTGTAAAATTAGTCGTATTTAGTACGCCTTTTAACGCTCATATAGCTCCCTTTCTCTTGCTATTTCGGGAGAAAAAGTCCCCGATTTTCTTGAAAAAACACCCCTAAAAGTCCCCAATTTTGGTCTTTTATAACTGGTAGACACCCTGGTGTTTTGATGCTTGATTCTTTAAGATCAGTTAATTAAGATCCGTCCAAACTGCAACGTTCTACGTTCAATATTAACCAAGGTATCGCGCTTTGAAATATTCGGTTCATGACGTCATCCACCGCGGTATAGTGGCATCCCTGGTTTCTTCCACTTTCCTTTCATTAGTCAGGGAAACCCCTCTTTCGCACTCGACGTCTTACTCGGATGAAAGTAAGGTGGAAGAAACCAAGGGTGTCCCTACCGCGGTGGTTGACGTCATAAACCGAATTTTTATATCTCTGCTAAAATTGAACGTAAGACGTTGCTGTTCGGAAAAATCTCAATTTTTTTAGCTGAACTACATGATTGAAGCATCAAAATACGATTCCGTGACCAGCGAAACTGACCCTTTTTTAAAACACATAATTAATGTTGACAGATCAGAAGCGTTTGTAAAAGCTTTGCCTGGCTTCATTAGCTTCAGCGGTACTGTCATGAGGGATCGTAAATTACGCAATGCTCGGGGGGGGGGAGGGGGTTGAGCATGTGTTACGCAGCGTCTTTCCAAGGGTAGCGGGGTGTCAGTGCCAGATTTACGTAACTTCCTCTTTTGGTAAAAGAAAAAAACCCCCGTAAAAACGTGTGAAAGCGATAGATATTGAAACAGTCCATTTGTTCTGGATGGAGTCATCGAATCTATCGAATTTCGAATGATGTAGTCCTTAAATTGGATTGCATTTTGCAAATGGAACCAAGAGTATTCCAATGTTGCTAAAATCGGGCAACTTTTTTTACCTTGCAAATATAAACTGATCATCTGAACAAGTTATATCTGTTCTCTCGAGTAATTGTAAATTCAAGGCGAAAATCACCTTTATAAATTTAATTTTTTCCATGCTTTCAGTAATTTTAATGTAAGTTTCACAATCGTAGCAACGCTGGAATACTCTTGGTTCCTCATTGCAAAATGCAATCCAATTAGTTCATTGCCTGCGATCTACGCACCGATCTGGGGCAATTCTCTTTACTATAGAAACTAGGAGGAAGATTTGCGAAAAGGAGCGTTTGAGCTCCGGTACCAGAGTGTGCAGGAGGGGTTGGGGCATTGTTGCCAAGTAGTGCTGGAAGTCTGCACTTTTCTTCCATTTAATTCAACCCCTATAAATTATTATTCAATGGCAGAACCTGGCAACTTTTGGGGGGTGGATAGGGGACGCAATGAGCGAGCGCAGGCGTTAGTAATCGGATCCGGCGAGAGGAAAATTGTTTCTCTCCTCCCCCGTCCTCGCTTTGCCCCCCCCCCTCCGCGCTTGTGTACCCCTTCACTTTCTCACCTTTCTTCCGCGAGCATCTCGGCATATTGGCCCTTGTCTTTTTTTTATCAACCCCGCCAACCGGCGAGGAGTTCATTCTTCTCCGGGCCAACTTCCGGCACCTGCAACCCGAGATTTGAAGCCGCGCTCCCACGAGTAGCGCGAGTTGCGACGCGACGACGGGTGCGATGATTAAAAGGCCGCGGTTTCACGGGGCGTGTGCGAGGCGGAATGTCGCGTTCATAGTCGTTCCTTAAACAGCTCCTTTCCTCAGGAGGCCCCTCATGGTTCACACCGTGATTAAAGAGGGTTTAAGGTGATCCGTCACTTGTCATTATGAAAAGGACAAATTTTGTGATGGCCAAACATTTTACCCAACACTAGAAAAAAAAAAAAAAAACACATTGGATCTAGAGTCTAGACTCTTGAAAACATTGACAAGAAAAAATACTCTTGATTCAATCGGATTTTTACTTCAATCAAAACGAAATCCGCTCAAATTAAGAGGCTTGGTTCTTGATTTAAGCTAGATTCTGATTGAATCAAGCGTACTTTTTCTTATCGATGTTTGTAAGAGTCTGGACTCTAGATCCAATATGTTTTTTCTTTTTTCCAGTGAGTATTTTGGGCCTTTACGGTGTCACAAACGGGAATAAAGATTACGTTTTCACCGATTGCAAAGATTATAAACTGTACGTATGTCCAACGGAAGCGGACGGTACCAGTGGAGCTCAGAGTGTAATTTTTTAATTTATGTAATTTTTCCAATTTCTGTAATTTTCTCTCTGATTTTTTGAAAAATGAATTTAAAAAACGGAATGGAACGGAGAATCGGAGGCACGGGCAAGGAACAAACGGAATGAAAGAAGGGACGAAGACAGGAATTTAATTTGTGTAATCTTTCTCCCGGTTCGGGGCATCTACGAGTCGCGTTGTCTTAACTCTCTATATGAAGGGACTCCATGGGAACAAGCCAGGTAATCGATAAACGCTAGGTTGGGTACTCATTAGCGGAGAAAATTCAAAGGCAGGGGGAAAAAATGATTTATGATTCAAGAAAATTCGAAAACAAGTTTGAAGAATCGGAGAATTTTGGCATGTGAAACTATATAGACGGGCAAAACTTGGCACACCTGAACAGTTTCAATATTGAATTCTATGTTTCTTCTCCTCGTGCAATGTGCAAGCACCTGTGAACCGGAGGAAAAACGGAACATGCACATGCAGGAGGCACAGGAAATTTCGATTTTGGATCTTGGAAAATACACATACGTACATAAAATTCGCTCCTACAACGCATTCGGGCGGAAAATATATTTAAAGTATCGTGGAAAATAAACCATGGGTATTAGTGCCAGGGCAGGGTAATCGTGAAAAACGCTAAAGATTCTATGACAAATTAGCCGTTCCGGAAATATTTTCCTTGAAGTATCGAATGGTGACTTTGGTGCTCGGGGATAAGTGAGAACTTTTTGAAAAATTTCGCTTTGCCCCCATACATTTCTGTCATGAGAATGTCCCTAGTCCAAAAAACGAATTAATAGCGCGGCTGTATCATGGTGTTATCTGAACTTTGCTCCTCGGGATTTTTACTTCATTATGTGGAAATAATGGAGGTGTTAGTGCAGATTGTCTTTCCAGGTAAATTTTGGATGGCTAGAGAATTCCCTCTCCCTCTCTACAAGAAAATCACAGAAGTTTTGAGGACTTTTCTCCGGGAAGCACCAGACGCAATGTTGACTCTGAAAACAGAGGTTTCATCAAAATGCGTTTTGAGAACTAACTGTCGGAGGACAGTATGTCCAGGAAATCGAACTGGGTTACTCGAGTCTTGCCAAAGTTCTGATGAACACTTATAGGATGGACAAGCGTTTATTTTAGGTCAAAACACACATTATTCTCGGAGTTTCGTATTGAATCAGCTTTTTGTCGATGCGTAGTTGATCGAAAGACACTGATTCTCGGAGCTCGCTCATTCATAAACATTGCCTCCCACTCATGTAACTGTCTTTCCCGTACTTTTATATTACTTTTGATGACATCGTTGTCACTTTGAAGCAGACTATCATTTGAAAATACGCGGATAATGAGATTGGATGACCGACATCATCTATCATACGAAAGTAAATACGTGTTTAACCAATTGATGAAACCAAAGTTGGAGAAACTGCAGGTCACACAATCATGATAATTGACACCACTCAGCTTGTTTTTCGCCGGAAAATACAGCGAGACCGTTATTTCGGACGCCAAATACAAACCTTCCTCCACAATACAACTTGAAAACTAGCAATGAGCCAGGGTCCCAAAGTAATGACGTAAAGAAGTAAAATTTTCCCTTTAGAAACTTCTTGTCCGCATTTAAAATTTTTGACAAATAGGTCCACATGGTCCCTTGACATTATAGATGGAATTAGGATCGTCTTCATAGTCGATCCTTAAACAGCTCTTTCTCTAAGGAAGCCCTTTATGGTTTACATGGTGAACAAGGGATGTTTAAGGAGATCCTTAACAAGGGACCATAAGAAGACAAATTTTAACGAATTAAAAGTAAAATTCAACAGTAAAAATTTAGTAGCAGGCCCTCACAATAAGGGCTTAAAATGCAATGATTTGCCACCGCCAAAATGAAGAAACAAGGAGAAAAACGTCTATGACTTTGACGTACTTTAAGGTAAAGGTATCAGACGTACTGTAAAATTGTCAAATAATGTGTTTAAAGCTGTTTTTAACTTTTTATGGAGGCAAATTATAATAACCTGTTATTAAGGTGTACTTACAAAGCCATATTGCTGAATTTTTCGTGAGATTTTCTTAAAATTGTCCTTTTAATGATAATTTGTCGAGGATTTCTCTAAATATCCCCTAATCAAAATGTAAACCATATGGGGCTTCCGTAGAAAAGTAGCTGTTTAAGGAACGACCCTGTATACGACCCTGAGTTCCCGTCAACTTCTCAAATTAATAAACCGCCGAAACACGATCTTATGACCAGCGCAAATGACCTATCACAATTGCATAGACGAGAGAGGACGACTGTGTGGTCGAACAAGCTACACCCGAAGGTGCAAAAACAACGTATTTGCAACGCATTTTAAACGGGGAACCCGTTGTTTGGCTTCGGGTACAGCATGAAACAAGCGACGTGAATCATGGCTTCCTTAAATGGTCAGTACGTGAGAGCAGCGACCGTCGAGGGCCCGGGCCATGCAAATGAGAATGCAATCGATTAATTACAACTGTAGACACTCTTTCATGACTATCGTCGGCTCCGGGCGCCTTTGTCTCGTGAAGCGTCCGACAACTTCAGCTTTCGTACATCATCGGACATTAGCGCTGAGCTGCTGTTCGGATCCCTTTATCGTATCGGCGGATCTCCTCGCGATCGGTAGATGTCCAGGGTTCGAATCTCGCTTGCGGTGATGCAGCTTGATGGTTTCCGACTCTGTCACTTGAAATGATGGACTTTATCTGTAGGGAATCGAAGTTTTGGCTTCTTTCATAAGCTACGTATCTGCTACAGGCAGATCGTTGAAATTGATAGACAAAGCTATAGACAGATGAGACAAAAGGATATGGAGGGATCCTATTGGTGTAGGGGGCTGGTTGCAATGGACAAAAGAGGTAGGTAATAGACTAACTAACGGCAACTCACGTGAGACCCTTTAGTTAGTCCTTCGTTTACCCCCTTAGTCTATAAGAACCACCCATTTGAACTAATAGGATAGCTCCATACTCACTATGGCTTCCTTGTCTATCAATTTCAACAATCATCCCGCTGAGATGCAAAAAGTTATTTACATCAAAAATTAGCCACGAACTCAGCTTCAAAATGTCTTCACTCCGCTAAAATTCTTTTATTTCCGTCTTGATATGTTGTATAACAAACGCTCAACCTTAGTTACTACTTGCCAGAATTTTCTGTATTTTGGGGGATAAAATCGAAAACAAATATTTGGGTTCTTGCGAAATTCTTCAAAACAAAGTTCGTAATTAGGAACCACAATTTCTGGCTTANAATGCAATCCAATTAGTTCATTGCCTGCGATCTACGCACCGATCTGGGGCAATTCTCTTTACTATAGAAACTAGGAGGAAGATTTGCGAAAAGGAGCGTTTGAGCTCCGGTACCAGAGTGTGCAGGAGGGGTTGGGGCATTGTTGCCAAGTAGTGCTGGAAGTCTGCACTTTTCTTCCATTTAATTCAACCCCTATAAATTATTATTCAATGGCAGAACCTGGCAACTTTTGGGGGGTGGATAGGGGACGCAATGAGCGAGCGCAGGCGTTAGTAATCGGATCCGGCGAGAGGAAAATTGTTTCTCTCCTCCCCCGTCCTCGCTTTGCCCCCCCCCCTCCGCGCTTGTGTACCCCTTCACTTTCTCACCTTTCTTCCGCGAGCATCTCGGCATATTGGCCCTTGTCTTTTTTTTATCAACCCCGCCAACCGGCGAGGAGTTCATTCTTCTCCGGGCCAACTTCCGGCACCTGCAACCCGAGATTTGAAGCCGCGCTCCCACGAGTAGCGCGAGTTGCGACGCGACGACGGGTGCGATGATTAAAAGGCCGCGGTTTCGAGGGGCGTGTGCGAGGCGGAATGTCGCGTTCATTGTCGTTCCTTAAAGAGCTCCTTTCCTTAGGAGGCCCCTCATGGTTCACACCGTGATTAAAGAGGGTTTAAGGTGATCCTCCACTTGTCATTATGAAAAGGACACATTTTGTGGTTTTGTTTTACCCAATTTTGTTTGATCCGAATTTTTCACTGTCCCCAAGTTTACCAAGTCCAGTTATAAGCAATGGTATAACTGCTGAGATTTTGCCAAATAATGGAATGTAACCCTTTGAAAATGCCCAAGCCGGATCAAATTGACCCAAGGATCGCTGAAAACACGTACTTCCGAGGTTCTATAGGGCTGCCTGGTACATCCGAACTGAGATGTAAGTCTTACAAATACATCTTCAAAATAAGGCATCAAATTGAAAAAAGTACAAAATTAAATATCAACGCTACCAAAGATAGGAGAGACTTTTTTGGGTCTGGTTTTTATAACTTTTCTCCCGAAGCAGAGCGACAATTCATTGGCAGCGTAGAGCGGAGCATCGCGAGCTCACGTCTCTCGCCGTAGCGCCTTCAATTTTGCAGATGCAACACGGACATCCATCAAGCACGAATAGTTGTATCCTTGCGCCGTCATCAACGCGCGACCTTTCCCTTGCTCTGTTCCCATGTTGTGTTGGTTCCGCCTGTCTTATTTGTAGTGGTGCTTCAAGGGCTACGTTAGCAAACCAGCCGAAGATTGGAGAGATGTAATCAGACCTTATTTTACCTTTTCTCTCGAATCTAAGGATACCTTTTTGACGGCATAAAGCAGAGCATTGCGAGTTCACGCATCGCGCCTTCAATTTTGCAGATACAACACGGACATCCATCAAGCACGAATAGTTATATCTCGCGCCGTCATCAAAGCGAGTCCTTCTCTTACTCTATTTCCATGTTGTGTCGGTTTCGTTTGTCTTATTTATAGCGGGGCTTAAAAGGCGACAAGAGCAACACAGCCAAAGCATGACTTGGATTAAATTAGTTTGCCAAACTAGGTATCGGGTGAAAAAAGTTGGGTCAATTGTCTAGCTACCAATTTTGCAATCCTTGAGTAAAATTCAGCAGTATTACTTTGGAAACGGATTCTTGCATGGATTGCAATGATTTGCCACTGCAAAAAGTACATTTACTGCAGAAGCAGTTTTATAATATTGAAAATCTTCAAAGTCGATGCGATCCTAGGTTAGAATTTACAAACCTCGCAGTATACGAGGATCCATTTCCCGAGCTAAAACGTGGCATTGCAAGACATGATCGGTACGATGGAAACCGGTGTCTTCTGCAAAAATTGAAACCATGAGTGATTTTTTGGTTTATTTTTCAATCAAATGAATAAGTTTTAGAAATATGACAGAAAATTGGCCTAGGTTGTGCTTTCTGGTAACAAACAGAGCTTGAATGACATTTTTTCAGTCCTTTCTTGACGGTCTCGATTGTCCGTTATTTTATTTTTTAATTTGTTGAAAATAAGCTTCTGACCGAAGTCATGAAACACGTCACGGGTATGGTACATATGTACCTCCGCCATATGTTTTTTTTTTTAAATGTATTAACAAGTCAATTTATCACAAAATTGATGTAATAATAATAAGGAACAAAATACAGTGAACTAGGCTACAATAAATACTTATTGCTCCAGATAAGCATTCCACTAAGGTCTTATATTTATGAATTAGTCTGTCTGAGGACTCGTTGTCAGCCAAATGCTGACACACCAGAACCGCCCTCTGGCAATACTTCCGTGGGAATATTTTTGGGTTTGTTAAGTTCCAAGTGCTTTGTCCCCAGCTTCACCTTTAGGATGGCTCCTTCCTCTCTTTGCCTTCTTGGTCTGTCAAGTTGAAGAATCAGCCAAATGCAGAATTGATGGGAATTTATGAGGCTGGCATGATGTGAGCGATGGCGAGGAAACACGAGCGGTTGGACTGCGGCCGGGTTTTCGTGTTTTCCGACAGTTGCATAGATGAGAGCNNNGGGGGGGGGGGGGGGCAAGAGTAAAGGCGGACGTTGGTAGAGAAGAGGGAGTGAGGGGGAAGGGGTTCAGCTTGAGTTCGGGGAAAGTAAATAATTTAAAGTGAGATTCGATAAGTCGAGGTCGGCGCTTCAGCGGAAATTTCAGGAATCGGGAACCCGCCCCCCTCCCCGGCTCCCCATGCTAACATGTCAAGGAAAAACGCAGTATCAACACTCGAATGTTGCCCAATGTTCTCCGATAAGATGTTTTTCTGTCGGGAAAATCACGGGTAATGCAGGATTGCCACAGTCAGGAAATACCGGGAAATGTCAGGGAAAATTACGAAAGTGTTAGGGAAAAATTGTAAATTTACCTCTATTAGCTTTTTAGAATGGATTTGACGTTTTGAACAACAAATTTTGCCTGGAAACTATAGTTCAAATTATGTATTTTTTGTCATATTGCGTGTTTCATTTGTCAGGGAATTTTACTCAAATGTGTCAGGGAAATCAGGGAAATGTCAGGGAATTTCATTTTTTTTAAATTTTGTGGCAACCCTGATAATGACCCGCAAAATTTCCAAAAAAAGATGCAGGATGTTCTCAGGATCGCGTTCATATTATAGTCGTTCCTTACAGCTACTCTCCTCGCGAGGCCCCATATGATTTAGATCGTGATTAAGGGAGGTTCAAGGAAGCTCTGTAAATAGCATCATAAAATAGGATAATTTCGGCAAGCCTCGAGTATATTCTTAATCTTTATATAAATAAAATTGTGAGGGTCAAAACCTTGTAATCCTCAATTCTGAGAAACCGCCGGCCCGATATCCTTGACTTTTGTTGCAAACGAAAGCTGTTGGTGTCCAGATGATACCAAAAATCCGAAACTTTCTATGTCCGCTCTTGAAAATGTTCTTGGAGCTTTTCAAGCTTTTATGTTCTTATTGTTTCCCGCATGAGAGTAACTTCAGTGTGTGTGACCGCTTCAATGACGCTGTAATTTATGAAAAAAATGCAAATCGAACCTAAAAATTACAAGAATGACGAAGTTTTCTCTTCGTTCTGCAAAATCGTCAGTTTGCAGTTAGGCGGTATTGTTTGTTAGCCACTAAAACCCACACGGACTTACTTCAATTGCTGATTTAACAATTTTGTCGTTAAAAAAAGTGACTGCAATGTTTCAATGTGGATTTTACAATGAAAAAATGCTAATTTAACAACCTCCGTGGTTAAATTAGCTTTCCACTATTGTAAAATGTACATTCGAAACATCGTGCAGTCACTTTTGTTTAACAATTTAATTGTTTAATCAGCAATCAATTTTTTTCCGTGCCTTAGCATTTGGGAAAGTTAAAAATTTTTACACGAAAATTTGGCAGCGTGCGAAGGCTGATACGCTGTTTCAGCTTAACTGGATAGCGCGAGAGGATTTGCCGGTCTAGATTGAACTGAAAATCAAATTATTTCTCGCAGCTTGTTCCTCTTCCTGCTCCCGCGCCGCCCATGTTTCCGCTCGCCGCCGCCGCGCGCCGCCCGGTAGAGGTTAACTTTTTAACGCCTCCGGCAGTTGGATCCTATCCTTTAAAAACCGCGTAAGTGCAAAGAAGTATGAGATCCATCCGTGGTGTGTGTAGTCCATCGTTCAACATGTACCCTAGGGCAAGCGTGTTAATAAATATTTGCATTTTACCAAGCGGTGGATTCAGTTTCGCTTATGCGTTTTTCTCGCGATCACCAAAGGTTTCCTGACGGTTTTCACGGTCCTCCGAGACTTACTGGGCAAAACTCCGAGTGGCTGAAGTTTGATCCAAAGTTGAATATTTTTATTTTTTGGAAAGAAGAGAGCCAGAAAATATTGACCGCGGTTAGGGGCCCACGGTCGGAAGGCCGCATGAGAATTTAAACTTGACCAGGGGATAGAAAGTGTCTCTCACCCGAACGTTTCACGTGATTTGGGATTTTTTCCACGTTTCCAATTTCCTCTTTTCCCAAACCTTTCGAAGTGATAAACTCTTTGTTTTCCTCCACAGTTTTGAAAATTCGCTCGAAACGTCCTCTGAAAAGTCGAAAAGATCGATACATCACTCAGTCGATTCACTTTACCGGCACTCTCGTTATCAGGCTGATCAAAAACTTTCTTGCCGATTTCTCTCTTAGAGGAAAATCGTTTAGAAGAAGTTTTGTATCAAGCGGTTGTCGGAAATTTTTTCCGCGGATCGCATGTTCCAGCAGATTTTTCAACCTTGCAGCTTACTATTACAACTGCCCGAGAAATGTGTGTGTGTGTATTTTTTTTTTCGAATTTTTTACAGAATTCCGCTTGCAATCGAATGCAGAGTATTTGAAAATTTCGAAAATAAATTTACAAATTATTATTATTTTATCCGGGATGGTTTGGCAACTTTTGCATGCTCATATGAACGTATTTATGCTAAAAGGAACTATGTTGCATGCAAACCTTATGCACTTGGTTCCTTTTAGTACGCGCGCGCGGTATTCTTCCTCAACACTCATGACAGAACAATCTGATCCACCACCGACTCCGACACAGACCGGCTCAGGTATTCTGCCGTGTTACGGAAGAAAGTCGTAAATGCGTCTCTGTATGAGCCACGGTTAGCACATGTTCTTACCTGTCTCGAGGCCCATATAGAATGCTCTCATTGCCTTTTCTCGTAATACGAGCAGAGAGCCGTAAGCTTAGCCTGGGATGAGCCTTAAGACACGTAAAAGCATGTGCTAAGCATGGATCTTTCAGAAATGCAATATAGGGTTTTCTTCGGTGACACGGCAGTATTGACCGCAACGTGGCGTGGCCGGCCCCGGCGCGCGGTGGCGCGGTCACATGGCGCCTCAGAGCGCATGATGCGATGCCGCAGTCTAGAGTTTTCCCATCAGCGATCCATCGAATGTCCTTCGATTCGATCCATCAATAGATTGTTGATATTTCGACCCACTGTTTAATCGATTTTCCGCTGAAGATCAATCGGAAATTAGAAACCTTCCAGTTCCTAGGTCAAATTTCTATAAACAAGCACGAATTCTCTTTCGCGAGTGCACGAGTGCTGATAATTCAAGGGAAAGGAGGATTTCAGGACAAAATACAGGAATATCATTGCCGACATTTTCCGAGGCATCATCGGGAATGTTCATTACGCAGGATTTTGTTGCAAAATTTGAAAATTTACCGTTTCGAAATCAGAGATGCAAAATTTCATGAACGTTCATCGAATGAAATTTCAACGAATTTCAAATGGAAAATTGCATCAAATTTCATGATTTAATCCATGAAATTTTGCGGAATTCTCTCTGTGACGTATAGTTTCATTTTGGATCTCCGTTCAAAATATACCTATTAATAAATTAAACCATCGATTAATTTTGATTCGATTTGTATCAGTCGATTACTGAACTTTTGATTAACCAAAAACTCGATCAATCGATTAATCGACTAATCGGAAAACCCTTTGCGGCACTACGTGATGCCCACCGCCGCTGGCGACCGACACCCACCCCCATCCCCCTCCGGCCATGTCGCGTTTCACCCCCCCCCCCTCACTGGCCCTCCCGGCCACCGCCGCGCCGTAATTAGCTTCCTAGTCGCCGCTCGTCGGTCGCGCGCCTGAGAGGGAGGAAAAAACGTAGCCGTCCGGTCGTCCTCTCGTGTCGTTTTGTCGTTATGTCGTTTTGCCGTCGGATCCGGATTTTATCCTTCCAGATCAGGTTCGGGATGATCCCCGGGATGTTGCCACGCCGCGCAGGTCTAGTTTCTCTTTACCAGTGTTCGAAACTCATAGGCGCCAATGCGCCAAATGCGCCTATAAAATGAAGGCTCTGCGCCACCGTGGCCCCTAAAAATTGCCCCCCCCCCCACCAAAAAAAAATAAATAAATAAATAAACAAACAAAAATCCTAGTTTTTCTGTTTGGTGATTTTTCGAAATTTCTTCCAAGTAACAGCTACTAGTTCAGTAACTAAAACATCTTGCGTCTAACTTGTCACTAAATGCGCCGTGATACACGGGCAAGAGTCAATTTGGCCCGTAAAAAATCTTCAATGGCCCCAAAAAATCGAGCTTGATGCGCCACATGGCTCCTAAAACTCCAAAGAGAGTTTTGGACACTGCTCTTTACGTGCTGAGAGTTGGGCCAAGTTTGCCAATAAGATGCTTACTACAGGGTTGCCACAGTCAGGAAAAACCGGGAAATGTCAGGGAATTTTAAAAAGTCACGGAAAAAATGTCAGAGAAAATGATGAAAATGTCAGGGAAAATTTGTTAAATCACCTTCATTTGCCTTTTAGAATGGGGTTGATATTTCGAACAACATATTTTGCCTGAAAACTATTTTCAATTGCCTTCTTAACCATTCGTCACATCTTCAATTATTGGCAGGGAATTCCACCAAAATGTGTCGGGGAAATCAGGGATTTTCATTTTCTAAATTCTGTCGCAACCCTGTACCATTTCTGACTCATTTTAGAAACAACATGATGTGTCATTTGGTTTCCCTATGCAGATAAGTGCATTTATAGATGAGCCTGATTTAATATTTCCGTATTGCCGTAAGCGGCGCGAGGGGTCAAAACGTGGTGGGGGGGGGGGGCGCTGAAAAATTGCTTTTCTCACCCTGATTCAAGGACTAGTCAGGCCTGCTTCAGCCGCGGTATCCGGAAAAAGTAGCAGGAGATAGTCCCCCACTCCGCACATGTGGCTATAGGAAAATTGGGAGAATGTTAATAAAGTAACGGAAAAGTGAGGGTGGAAATTGCTTTTTCAGAAGTGGCGAGATATTACTTGTCGCATCAGAAAGCTTCGGCTTTTTTAAGAGTAGACGTTAAGCTTTCCCTTGGCTGGATAAGAAAATCTAATTTTTTGTTTTGTTTTTAAGCGCTCAGCCGATAGGGAGCGCTTTTTTATTTCAACCTACCTCATGAATTCTAGTATACTAGTGGCAATGCGTTCAAATGCTGCACCATCTCAACAAGATGGTGGAAAGGGGCCTAATAGATTTAGAATAGATTAATCTGTGATACCTTTATTTAGTGCTTCTGATGTCAAAGCACGGAGGACGATAATAGTCAATCTTTAATTTAATTTTTTAGGCAGAGTGTAGTTCTCTTAAAATTTAATCGCATTTAGCAAAAAGGAGCCAGCGCGATTACTGTATTTTCAAAATCGTGCAACTTCTTCTTCCCTTTTAACAATACTCAATGTACAGTGCAGTATTGAGAATTCACACAATAATTTTCCTCTAGAATTAACAATTTTTTGGTAGGAAGCAAAAAATCTTTGCCAATCTGAGAGATTTTTAGATAATTATTATGAAAAAGAACATGTTCACAACACTTTAATCGCGATGGTTCCTTTTTGATAAATGCGATCCAATTGATGGTTTAAATATTGGTGAGCGAGTCAGTGGCGTGGTGTGAATTGCGATTTATCGATTGTTATGCCATTTAAACCTATGGAAAAGGATCAATAAACAGGGTGTTCGCAGCGAACACCTTAATGATCGATTTTTTACCGTAGGTTTAAATGACATAACATTCGATAGATCGCAATTCACGCCACGCCACCGGAGCGAGTTCTGTCATCTCGACGGTGCATCTTCGGGGAGCTTTAAAACACACCTAAGACCTACGTCCTACGTAGAAAGCAGCTGAGTGCTTCTCTAATACGCACGTATTAGAGTTTTCCCGCCTGCAGGCCGATTATTGAAATTGATAGATAAAGCTATAGACGAAGATTACAAAAGGGATATGGAGGGAACCTATTGGTGGAAGCTGGTGGTTGCAATCGACAGAGGCAGTGTAACGGCCTAACTAACGGCAACCCACGAGAAACCCGACAGCTAGTCCATCTTTTTCTCCCGTAGTCTGTGAGAACCGCACATTTTAACCATTGGATCGCTCCATGCCCTCTATGTCTTCTTTGTCTATAGCTTTGTCTAACAATTTCTATAATCAGCCCACTGTTTTGATATGTTTCGTCTCCAAAGTCAAGGAATTTCCGTACCATCGGCCAGGCAGAACCTGGACAAAAGAAGGATCACGCATTCAAGCACTCCTTTCTGGTGCCACGGTGTTCTTTATTACGACACTCGCATGCATTCAAACAGTCATACAGTCATGCAATTTTTCATTTCATTGATGGGTCAGCCGCGTCAGAATAAGGAAAGAAGGCGAAAAATACCCGAAGAACGTAAGGAGCACTTGATGTTCTCTTCTCTGTTAACTTGACGTTGAAGCGTTATTCCTCGCGGGAAAGTCTCTCGACTTATAATACCTCGCGGGTGTCTCCTGCAGAAATCCGTCACTCGTGAAAATCGGCGGTCGGTTCGCAATGGATCACCGATCGACGCTGTCAAATTTTTCTGAATGAGTAGTTCATTTTTGAGAAAAGTTATGAACATATATCCTTTGAAATTGTCAGTCCCGGTGCTGTTTTCATAGTCGTCATTAGGTCACAGTATGATGATCTTGCAGCAAAAAAAAAAAAAAAATGTACCCAAAAACGCGGTTTGCAGTGAGTGGGTTTATGTTACGGGTAGACTGAAAATCGCGGAAAATCAAACCTTGGCTGCTCCTGTTTTCGAAATATATCGCAATTTCAAATTTTGATGGTATAAATACTAACCAGCGCAAGTAACTTGTCGTGAAATTGGGATTTAATTTCAGACCTTCCCGATCTCATCGTCAGAAAAGCACTCACAAGTTTCCCAAACAGCGCCATGATTAATCGTCGCGTCGTTCCTTTGACGTAAGAGTGTATCTCAATTTACGGGTGAGCCCCGTTTTATGTATAAATCCATTTTCTCTGGAGCTCATTCGGAAATCGGGATACCCCCTCGCACCGAAAGCGACGAAATGTGGCAACTTCCTAATGTTTACAGGACGTTTTTTCTCAGCGCGGCAGATCAGAATCTTGACCCGAGGGACTAGGGACGCAAACGGTCAAAAGTGGAAAATCGTGGCCCCGTCGCGTTATCGTTAAGGCGTAACTACATTTTGAAATTCACCCTGTCGTCCGTGTATCTAACGCTCCCCAGGGCTCACGTGAACATCGCGGCACGCGTTTACGACAGGGACGCGACGAAACGTCCGAACCGCATGCAGGGACATCAAACGACGCAGCGGAGTGGTCGGAAAGCCGATGAGTTAAGGTCCAAGATTGCTTCGTTTTTCACTGTACCCTCCCCCCCGGCCCCCTCTGTACCCAATTTTCTCTTCCATTGCCCGGCGGGTCATTGATGTCGATCTGTGACAACTCACCTGTGATGTGGACAGGATCATGGGAGGGAAAAGGGGACATGATGGCCACCATATTGGAAAGCTTGAAAGGAACCAAAGCCCTCCGCGACGAATTTGTCGGATTTTGTGAAAAGCTCGCTGTAGACCGTGTGTTCGGTCTACAAGCTGAAGGGGAGGCGGAAAGTTGGGGAGACGTCTCACCGACAGAAGTTGTTATTTTCTTCATTAATTTTCGCAATTGGACGGATTTAACCGAAATTAAAATGGAAATAATCTCCATGCACGCTGGGCTTGTCGATTTCCTTTGACATTTTTGCAGTGGTGAATGCATAGCTGAAGTGCGCTCCAGCTAGAATTGTATTTAGCAAATGGGTGGTTTTTATACGAGGATTAAAAATAAACAAGTGGTACGGAACAAAACAAAAGAATATGAACCATATAATGGACCGTAGGTTGATTTAAATTTCTGATCGAACTGTTTTCTAACGCTTCCGTTAAATTAAACACACATTTATTGAGCTGCATTTGCTCGTAAAATCAGTCATTCTATTGATTTTGTGCTCCAATTTCTTGCAATACTACAAACCTGATATCGAAACTTGCCTGTTTTGAAAACGCCTTCAAACGCGGCGTGATACCTCACGCATTCCGGAGAGTTCAAATAGTTGTGTCATTGCGCCTTAGAAATGTGACGGCAGATTACAATTGAAATAGCCTTCATACACGCTAGTTTTGTCGATTTCCTTTGACATTTTAGAAGTCGTGAATGCATAGCTAAAATGCGCTCCAGCCAGAAGTGTATTCAGCAAATGAGTAGTTTTTATAGGAGGATTGAAAACAAACAAATGGTAGGAAATAAAACATAATAATAAGAACTTTGCAAAATGATAATCCGGGTATCGGAACTTGGCTGTTTTGAAAACGCCTTCAAATGCGGCGTGATACCTCACGCATTCCGGAGAGTTCAAATAGTTGTATCATTGCGCCGTAAGAATTTGGCGGAAGATTACAATTGAGGACACCGCACCAAGAACAGCCTATAGGCGCATAGGTCGTTATTACGCCCATCTACTTTTCGGATTCTACGTACCCTTGACCATGCCGTGGTAGCGATAGAATATAGATAGGTAACGGCTCGAGGTCGGAAAACCTTTTTTTTCCGAGTTAAGTCAGGCCTCTGGACCGATGGGTGCAAGAACGACCTCTAAACGGGCTTATAAGGTGCTAGTTACCCCTTCCTTTACTCACTATCGATATTCTTTCATTTTGCGTTAATCATGCGTGATTAAAATGATTTATACTTCATATTGCCACCAAAATGACTGTTGGGCGTAATAATGGCCTATGAACCGCTTTTTTAAATTAAATATATGAGAGTATAAACCCAAAATGTATCGCAAAATCTACATGGCATCCTTCAATAGAAGGGTCAGGTCACCTGCATAGAAAAGTCTGCGCAGTTCATCAAAAACAAAACTATAAATGCGTTTTTCTCAAAACGCGGTTTCGAGTTATTGGCTGTTCTTCCTGCGGTGTCCTCAATTGTGGTATAAGGAAATTTAAAGTATCTATGGTTTTAATACGCAGTAATTTGACTACTTTTGGGTGCTCATACGGCTTTTTTCCTTGGCAGACTTCAGATTTTCAGCGTGCGTTATATTTTCATAATTAGGAACCCATGTGATAAAATTTGGCAAAATTTTATAAAAATCTCATCACGTCTTGAGGTTTTATTTTCCCGGAACCTTGCTCCGTTTTTTTTCGCATTTTGCATGAACTTCTGTGACATCGTCACCCCTATTAAAGTTAATATGTATTCTAACATAATTTCCATGACTGTTTCAGGTAAGAATCACAATCGCAAACCTAACAGAGTAAATTGCTGATCAGAGGAATGGTAAGGTAGAACTGTCTCTCAATCATGACATTTTTTACTTTTCGAAGACATTCGAATGAAAAGTGCAAGGTTTTAGTACGTAGAAAACCGATCACAAAAAAGGAATATTATTTGACAGGAAACTCCATGAATAATACGAGAGGATTAATGGAACATCTTTAAAAATCTCTTATCTCTAATCTCTCTAAAAAAAATGCCAAAGAAGAGAATCTTTGGCATTTCTAACTGAAAATTTCGTGTATTTTTCTGATCTTACGCGAAAATCAGCAAAATTTTGGACGAAAATTGCACAGGTACATTCTTGTAAAAAAAAAAAAATCAATTGTTTGAGTCATTTTGGCAACCTTGGAATGGAGTTACGTTCCTTCGTCCGGGAAACGACGAGTTAAGTTGGTTAAATGACCGCGTGTTTTGCGATATATCGATTGATCTGCCATTTGAACCTACGAAAAAAGATCGATATACAGGGTGTCCGCCACGAACACTTTAATAATCGATTCTTTACCCTATCGTTAAATGGGGGAGTCATTCACGCTTCGCCACTAGCCCGCTTGATAATTTTTCATCAAGTTAATTTTTTTTTCGTCTGTAAAATTTGACTTCGAGCACATGTAAGGTTCCAAAATTAATCGATTCTAATAGGAAATATTGAAAAAGAAAGAAAGAAAATATGGGGGAAACAGAAGGAACCAAGTCCTCGAAAAATACTTAGCGTCCTACTCGTCCGCTTGATAGTTTTTCATCAAGTTAACTTTTTTTTCGTCTGTAAAATTTGACTTCGAGCACATGTAAGGTTCCAAAATTAATCTATTCTAACAGGAAATATTGAAAAAAAGAAAGAAAATATGGGGGAATAAAAGGAACCAAGACTTCGAAAAATAATTTGCGCCCTAAAAACTCACGGAATTTTCTTTCTTCCCATTTGGTGACACTGGATGTCAGCGCGTTTATTAATTGTCTCCAACGCTACACAATGAGGGATCTGAGCGTGGAGCTGGATGGCCAAGACCTAATCTGCCGTGCTGAGGAAAAACGCCGTATGAACATTCGAGAGTTGCCAAATTTCCTGCGATTAAATGTTTATTTTCACTGAAAGTTATGGATATTTTCTCCTGAGAATTCCAGGCAATTTAGATCTGATAGCGAAAAAAATTCACTAAATAACTTGGTAAAAATATTCGCAGATTTCCCTGAAGATTCGCATTTTATCAAAGGAAGTTCGGCAACGTCTGAAGGTTCAAACGACGTTTCTCCTTAGCATGGCAGTAATGTCCAGCGTGGCTGTCCCATCACCCGTCCGCTATCCCCTATCTTGTCAATAAAAAATGATGTATCGTTGCAGCAGTGCGCCGTATTTTCAGTCGCAGAGATCATGTCGCAGATTAGCGCGAAAGGCGACGGAAATTGAACCCTTCCCAAACTTCTAGGTCTTCTTGGAGGCCAGAAGCTTTGGCATCTTCCATCATTCTCCAATGTCGGCCAGATTCACTGCCTCGCCAAGATGGAGCACAGTATTGAGGGAAAATGGGCTTCAATATCACACGTCGTTTTATTTTTAATTCCTACTACACGCGTTTAAAGAAACAACATTATGATGCCGAACTTATCACAAACATTGAAATATGAACTTTAGGACTTTTCATGGACTTTAGGTGGTATTGCGAACAAAATTATCTGAAACATTGGAAAGGAGATATTCATGAGATGGTGGCGAAATGGTGCTGGGTCCACACCATTTCGCGAGGAAATCAAAACCAAAAAGTTCCAAAAATTATAATTAGAGTCATAAATAAGTGTAAACTGCCTGAGCTGAACACTCTCCCCCCTTCAGCTTTGCACTGGTACTCATTAGAGTTTAAAAAAAACTATTTTTGACCCTAATTATAATCTTCGGAACTTCTTGGCTTTGATTTCCCCTTGAAATGCCAGCACCATTTCTCTACCTTGTTACATACAGTATTCAGGCCACTTCTTAGTGTTTTTTCCTCTCATTTGATATTCATAAGTTTACTAGAAAATTTGTGTTTCATCAAAAGAAATTTGGCAACGCCTGAAGGTTCATACGGCGTTTTTTCTTAGCCCGGCAGCATTATAATGCGCCTGTACATAGAAAACCGACGGAGGAAGCGTATTGAGGCCGAACAAGGAAGATGGTAATATCGGCCACTCCATCATCGGGCTCGACGCCACCGCGGCCACCGCTCCACCAGTGGCGTGGCGTGCTTTGCGATATATCGATTAATTTGCCATTTAAACCTACGGTAAAGAATCGATGTACAAGGTGTTCGCAACGAACACCCTATTAATCGATTCTTTACCATAGCTTCAAGGGGGGAAATATCAATAATCGATCATTCACGCCACGCCACTGCGCTCGACGGAAATGGAAAGCTCAAGTTACACGCGCTTACGTCGGGAACGCATGGACGGTATCGACCAGTCTATCGCTTGACCATCTGGATTGGCCCATCGCACGGGATAACGGAGCATCAGGAGGTTTCAACAATTTCTCACGGTGGATGTAGATATTTCTTCCATCATTCAGATACGCTCGGAATTCGGATTTAATCCCTGTCTGACGGGTGCGGATCCCAGGATTCTTGACATTGACTAGACGAGGACGCCATTCCAAAGCGGAGGAATGGAAGAAGAAGAGGATGAATGAGAGAAAAGAAAATGAAAAGAGGAAGAAAATTAAGAAGAATAGGAGTAAGAAGAAGTGGAGGAACAGGAAGAATCACCTTCTCTCCATGCTCTCTTCCTTGTCTTTCTCATCTCACTATTTTTTCTACCTTATCTCTTCTTTTTCTTTTTCTTCTATTTTTACGTATCCAAATTCTCGTCTTCTCATTCCTTGATTTCCTTCTTCGTCCCCTTCTTCCTCCTGTTTTTTTTCTTCTCTGCATTCTCATCTCGCTCTTTTCCTTCTACCTGCTCCTTTTCTGTTACTTCCTCTTCTTTTTCCGTTTCCCTTCCTCCTCCTCTCTTTCTCCCTCTCTTTCATATTTATTCCGCTCTTTTTCTCCTATCTGCTTCTCTTCTTTTACCTTTTCTTCTCCCCCTTTTTTAATTACTCATATCCATGTTTTCTCTTTCCTTTTTCCTCTTATTTGTCCTCTTCGACCTCTTCGTCCTCTTCGTCTCCCTCTTCTGCTTTTTCATCTCTCTCTCTCCCTCTTCTTCTCAAGTCTTTAATTTGACTAGGTGCAAATGCCAGGGCCGGATTTACCAACTTGCCGCCCCCTTATCATTCGTTTTGAAACATCAATAAAAACCATCAAGTGAACGTGCCAAAGGGAAAGGGGTGTATTAGACGCGTTCATTCTTGTTAGACACATTATTTGCGAAAACCCTGTAAACACTACTAACAAAAGTTCACAAAACTCTGGGCAAAAGTTAAGTTCCGTATACCTATCTCTGTGTGGATGAGGCCTTCCATTTGCAGAAATGAACGAAAAACATTATGAAAGAACAAACATAAATGTGATTTAATAATTTTAACTTCCTCCGCCGCGCCGCGCTGACCGCAATGGGTTTGGCGCAATTCGTAAAGTACTCCTACAGTCTTGTAGGCGCTTTGCGTTTCTCGCCGACCGCACTGTGTTTGACGCAATGCGTGAAGTATTCATGCAGTCTTGTAGGCGCTATGCGTTTCATGGTGACCGCACTGTGTTTGACGCAACGCGTGAAGTATTCATGCAGTCTTGTAGGCGCTGATATGTGTTACATGCCGACCGCCGCGCCGAGGGTTTCCCCTTTTCATCTCAAGTCCTCGTCATCATTGCTCTCAGCGCCGCGCCGTTCTAGGCTAAATTGCGTGTTTGGTTCTCTCTTCACTCGACTAATCAAAGAAAGACGACAAAATTAGGAATTACTATACTCTTAGGAAATGAAAGATTTTGTCACCTTTTCTCGTCTGAAATTTTTTTTCTGAATCCGATTTTTTTATACACCTATTTTCAAAAAAATTACAACATTTGCCGCCCCCTGAACTTGTCGCCATGGGCCGCAGCCTATGTGGCCATCCCCTAGATCCGGCCCTGGCAAATGCATGATACGTCAAATAATAATGTTCGACTCCAATCCATTCTTTTAGCTGCGAGACCATAGGGCACCTATAAATACGCGGGGGCTTCGGCAGATTTTCTTTCTCCAGAATCCAGATTTTTCCACCTCCTTACCCCACCCGCCCCGCAGGGTAAAAAAAGCTTTAGCTCGAAAGCGTCGCGTCGCTCGAGAGGACTACGGACGATTATCTCCAACTCCAACAGAGACAACATTACGTGGCTCCTCTGACGAGCGGACCTACCTGGATCTCCGCATGAGCCACAGAAAGCACGGATTTATATGTAGAAGAGAGCTCACGTGGACACGAGATACGCGGTTGCGTCGGAGTTGCCACGATTATTGTCGTGCGGTTAATGTAGCCGAGGACCGGGGAAATTTCACGAGTGGATCTCCCTTTGAGAGTTGTTTGAGCAGCGGAGCGTTGTGCACACTCCCAAGCTTTTTTCCCTTGTTTTTGTCGGTTTTTTCCCTCTTTTTATTTTTGAGAAAACGGCGAATAATTCAGGGGCCGGAGGATCGCTTCCTAATGGAAAGTGGAACCGCGAGAAAAAGTGGGCGAAAGGATATTATTTCATCGGATGAGGACCGCGAGACAATAACAGAAATGAAAAGACGCCACCGTGTTTACGGCTGAGAAAAGGTGCAAGCACTCGCGCAGTCTTGCCAGTTTCCCCATTTCCCATCGGACAATATTTTGCAAAATAGGTTGTTAGTCACTAACAACATAAGTATGCACTCTTAGCATCCCTATGCAGCGGGCTCATTTTTTAAATTGATAGACAAAGCGATAGACGAAGAAGATAAACTGAAAATAAAGCGATTCTATTGGTGGAATCTGGTGGTTCCAATGGACAAAGAAGGTAAGTAATAGACTAACTAATGGCAATCCGTGAGAGACCCTATAGTTAGTTGATCATTTTCCCTCTTAGTCTATAACAATCACCTGTTTCAACCAATAGGATCGCTCCGTGCACCATTATTTGCTGTCCGGAATGGGTTTGACAAGTGATAGTAAACTAACTAATGGCAATCCGTGAGAGACCCTATAGTTAGTCCATCATTTTCCCTCTTAGTCTATAACAATCACCTGTTTCAACCAATAGGATCGCTCCATGCACCATTATTTGCTGCCTGGAATGGGTTTGACGTTTCGAGCGAATTTTGTTTGAAAATTATTCCTAATAATGTCTTACTAACCATTTGGCATATTTTCAGTCGTCAGGGAATTTCACAAAAGGTGTGTCAGGGAAATGTAGGGGAATTCCATTTTCTGAATTCTGCGGCAGCCCTGCGAAAGAAAAATTGGCGTGGACATTCGCGAACTGACAACGTAGATCCAGGGCTCTCAAAAGTCGGTGTTTATTGTTTGCTCACAGCTCTCTCTTTCTCTTTTTCTCGTTCGCTGCACAGTGTGAAATCCATTCCGCCCCCCGAAAGGAGACACGGCGACACTCAAACCTGAGCTTTGAACCTCTGAAGCACGGCCCCGACCGAATTGTAGTTACGGCCCTGGTCCGCAAGATGTCACTGTTGGCAGTGCTTGAACCCATGCGAGGGAACAAATAGACAGTGGGGAGAAAAAGGGAGGACCCAAGGTGGCACTTCCGATTTTGTTAACTCATGATGGCGCTGTCGAGTGCGAAGGGAAAACGCCGTAAGAACATTTGGATGTTGTCCAATCTCGTGTAATAGAAACGTTATTTGGACGTATTTCTCTTAAACGGAACTAAGCGCCATAGGGGGGGGGGGAGGGGAATTCCTGCTGGATTGGCGGGTGCAGTTGAACGATGAGCTCGAACTGACACTAAAATTATTTAAATTAACAGTCAATCCTGTAAGAAACTCCTTGAAAATCTTATGATCTGATCTATGATGTGTCCCAAACACGTTGATTACAATATTAGTCAACAATTCCATCGATCAGTCTCTTTGAAGCCTCCAGTTTGTGCGTGGAGAAGAGTAATGCTGCCGTGCTAAGGAAGAACGCCGTATGAACATTCGAGAGTTGCCAAATTTCTCCGGATAAAACATGTACCTTTGAGGAAAGTGATGCATATTTTGCCGTGAAATTTTCGGATATGTATGTACAAGTTGCGAACAAAATTATCTGAAAAATTGTACAGAAAGGTTCAACATTTTTCCAGTAAATTCGATTTTAGTAAAGAAAATCTGGCAACGTGTAAAGGCTCATACGGCGTTCTTCCATAGTACGACAGAATGCACCACTAGACAAGTGGGACGATAAAGCGAAGTGTGACAAAAAATGCCAATTTAAGCGGTCAGAGAGCTTTTAGAAATGATTGTTGATGCTCTTTACCTCTAGAAAGCCCCTTCCTCTCCCGCGAGTATCCATTGGAAAAAAAAACACATTGGATCTAGGAGTCCAGACTATTGAAAACATCGACAAGAAAAAATACTCCTGATTCAATCAGATTTAAGCTTAAATCAAGATCCAAGCCTCTTAATTTGAGCGGATTTCCTTTTGATTCAAGCTTAAATCTGATTGAATCAAGAGTCCTTTTTCTTGTCAATGTTTTCAAGAGTCTGGACTCTAGATACAACGTGTTTTTTTTTCCAGTGTCCAGCGTAAACATGGCGATTCCAACGACCAGAGCTCTCGAAACGGGCTAGTCGAAGGTCGCCTAAGTCACGATGTACCGACCGCACCGAACGCATCATCTTACCTCCGTTCTGTACCTGTTTTTCTTCCGGCCTCAGATGAACGAGAGGACACTTTTTTACCACGCCTACCTCCCTCTCCTGGTAAACCTCCCCTCTCTCCCCCCGACCCCCTGCCCTTTGCGCTTATAGGTGTCGGACAAAGTGGTTTCGTGCGTTATTATGTCGCACGATCTCCGTACACGCCAACAACAACCGCAAATGCACCGCAAGCTCCAAGTCGGTCGGCGGTTTTCAGCACTAATTTAACGACACTTCCCCCGCCGCACGGTGGATCGAGTCTATTGGAGAGGTCGGACTGAAATTTTTGACTACAACTGCAAATTTTGACGTTTATTTCCTCACATTTTTAATTTCAATGGGTCGTTCACGAAGAAAATTTCACGAGGAAACCACCCTGAAAAAAATGGTTACGTAGTGAGAGTCTATACCAATTGGAAAATCCAAGGTATGAACTGCTCGCACATACACGGAGAAAAAAACCTCGTGCGTGGGACTCGAAGTTTAGGTCATATGGATCTCTGAAGTTTTCGGATTGAGCATCTGAACACTTTAGGTCCAGCTGGTAAAAATTGGCGATATGAGCTGCGTTTGAAAATACCCTAGGAATTCGTATAGCCGGCTAAAGAAGGTTACAGAAAATCATAAAGCTGGCTGTAGAATGCGGAGAAAATCATACGGCCGGGCTATACGAAGCGATAAAAAATTGTGCAGCCGGGCTATAGTTCCTATCGCCGGACTTTACACTTTATCGCCTGGTTGTTGCTTTTTCGCCATCGATTATAAAAGGCTATACGAAATTGTGTAGAAATTCGTGTACTTTGGAAATCATTAAGTTTGATACGGAACCACCTTAATATTTACAAAACACACATTATATTTTCTTTTAATACATATTTCTTTTCATCAATTAAAATGAGAACAATCCATACAGGATGTGCAAACATTTCAAAATCATGAGTTGAATAACGCTGACTCCGCCAGATTAAATGTTAGAGCCTAACACAAAGCGGAGCGGCGACGCACTGGCGCCTACAAACCTAACAGGGATACTTCACGCATTGCGCAACGCGTGAAGTATCCCTGTTAGGTTTGTAGGCGCCAATGCGTGTTTGGCGCTGGCTGCCCGGCTGCCACGGCGCTTGAAGCAACTATTTCACACCAGAGGTATTGCACAGTATAATACGAAACTGAAGGCGCTCCAACATATTAAGAATGACAGGCATCCTTCAAAAGTACGGAGCTTTCCTCGCAAAATAAATTAAGATACTACGGCCCAAAAAGAGAGCAGTATTCCAAAGACTCACTAAGTCCTTACATCCGTAATTAGTAACGGACAGCATACACTTTATCGCCAGGCTGTTGCTTAGTCGCCATCGGCTATAAAAGGTTATAAGAAATTGTGTTGCCGGATATAGAGGCTATTGGAAATCTTACAGCCGGCTATAAGTCTATGGTATTTTGGAACACAGATTCTACTGCCAATTTTTACCAGGGTGCTGAGGTTTGGATCACACATCCGAAACTTCAGTTCTTACATCTGAAGTACTTCGGTTTTTACATCCGAAAAACTTCGGTTCTCACATCCAAAAAACTTCCTTCTCACATCTGAAGTACTTCAAATGTACTTCAGATGTAAGAACTGAAGTTTCAGTTGTGTGATCCGAACCTCAGCAGCTGGACCTAAAGTGTTCAGATGCTCAATCCGAAAACTTCAGAGATCCATATGACCTAAACTTCGGGTCCCACGCACGAAGTTTTTTTCTCCGTGTACGGTCTGGCTTTCACGACTAGAGCAGAGATGTGCCGCAAACATGTCGTGTATGGAAAAGCATGTGTATGAACTTACCATTCATATGGTATGGACGCTGGGTCCATACGGTATAGACGCTGGGTCCATGCAGTATGGACTTAGGGTACATACTCTTCGTATGTAATATTTGTGCATACTAAAATGGACTCTGTCTCTAGGTCGGCATCAAATTTTTCTCAGTCTGTATGTGGCAGGTGGTTCCAACCCATAATTGGACTGCATTTTGCAATTTGGAACTATAAATTCTGGCTCTTCTGGAAAAGCACTTATGTGCATAGGGAGACTAATGGCACATACGTCGTTTTTAAACCGGGCTAGAATTTATAGGTCCAAATTGCAAAATGTAGTCCAATTTATGCACCGTGAGCACATATATACTTTTTTCAGTGCAATGACACCAATTTTAGAACCTCAAAGGAGTTATAAGCGTTTAAAGGTTCCACATTTTGTCGGACCTCTTCTATTGACTCGATCTACTGTGCGCCGTTTGACGGAGTAGAGGAATCTGCGCAGTAAGTACGAGTCGCGGTTAGCGCCTATTTGTACGCTCTGCAAGGATCATATACTCCTCTCGTGCGCAACGCGGCAGAGCTTGTCCCCTCATGTCGAATGTCGGCGGTTTTCTTGAGTTTCGCGGAGATTTAGAGACACCGCCGCATACGCAATCTGATACCTCTGCGGGGACTGCATAGTGCGTATACAGAGCCAGAAAAAGTAACAGATATTTTGTGTATGTGCTCATCGATGGCTAACTAACAATACCGCCTATCTGCAAACTGACAATTTTCCGGGAAGAAAAGAAAACTTCGCCATTTTTGATTTTTTTGAATACTGATCAGCTCGGTAGATGTCCCGGTTTCACTGCAATAGAAAAAGAATAGTGACGGAACCTCCGGTAAGGATTTTTCGAAAGTCAGCCGGCGGCGCCCCGAAAGTGCACGAGACCGAAATCACGATTTAATCCGGGGGAGGGGGTGGGGGGCGAAAAAAGGGGACCGGGGTTTGGGAGACCGGTGATGAGCCTCCGCCGCCGCCCTCCCTGGTGCGGGGGATTGGAGGTGGCGCGCCGTCTTCCCGGGCCCCTCCCAGCTTCCCTGGTCCCGCGCCCTCCACCTTCGCCCCCGCCCCCCGTCCATCGCAAATCGATAGCTAACGAACGCCGAGACCCCAACCCCGGCCCGGCCGGCGACTCGCCGAGTTGGCCCAACTCGCGGAAACTATTCCGACTATTCTTCCCGTGCGCCGAGGAAGAACGCCGTAACGGCTTTCGGATGTTGCCGAATTTCCACCGATTAAATCAGGGCTGCCACAGTCAGAGAGTACCGGGAAATGTCAGGGAAAAAGACGAAAATGTCGAACATGTCAGGGAAAGTTTGTTAAATTCCCTGTATTAGCGCTCATAAATGGGTTTGAGGTTTCGAACTACAAATTTTGCCTGAAAACTATTTTCAATTATGTACTCTTATAACCATTAGCCATTTCTGCAATTGTCAGGGAGTCTCACCAAAATGTGTTAAGGATATCAGGGCAATGTCAGGGAATTTTTAAAAGTCAGGGAAAACCGGGAAATGCCAGGGAAAATGACGAAAATATCGAACATGTCAGGGAAAGTTTGTTAAATCTAATGTATTTGCGCCTCTAAATGGGTCTGAGGTTTCGAACTACAAATTTTGCCTGAAATCTATTTTCAATTGTGTATTCTTATTAACCATTCGCCATATCTGCAATTGTCAGGGAGTTTCACCAAAATGTGTCAGGGAAATCAGGGGAACGTCAGGGAATTTCATTTTCCAAATTCTGTGGCAACCCTGTATAGATGGCTATTCTGGAGGGAAGTTGCGAATATTTCCCGTGCAACTTTATCCGATGCACACGAAAAATCGTGGATTCGATTCTCTGAGAATTTTGACGTGGCGAAATCAAAAGTTTTGTCGTAAAATGCTTGTTTTCCGGGAGGAATCCGGCAACGATTAAAGTTTTATGCGGCGTTTTTCCTCAGCGCGGTGGCGTTGTCCTGCGCCCGGCTACCTACTTTGATTGCGGAAATTCCCGGGCTATTGTGCGGATTTTGCTGCCGCTTGCATTGCTGCCGATGGATTTTCGCGCAAGTTTTTCAAAGCTTTTTTTATTCTTGTCATGCTCTATAGCATGGTCCCTCCGGCTTCCTTGCGCCCCGAGGAATCTGGAACCCTCGGAAAAGTCGGGGAATTTTAATTGATTTTTTTTTTGGGGGGGGGGGGTGAGGGGTGGCATAATTCCACCAAGCTCCCAAGCTCCTGTAATTTGCAGTTATTTGTCTCAGTCATATTCAGGTGTACTGTCCTGACTCCATGACTACCGCATGGTAATATTCTCTGTTGATGAATTGGACTGCATTTTGCAATTTGGAACTATAAATTCCAGCCCGGTTTAAAAACGACGTATGTGCCAGTAGTTTCCCTATGCACATAACTGTTTTTCCAGAAGAGCCAGAATTTATAGTTCCAAATTGCAAAATGCAGTCCAATTGTGCTGAAACCGGGAACTCTGCTACTCTGCCGTTCTAAGGGAAAACACAGTATCAGCATTCGGATGGTGCCAAATCTCCTCCTTCCATTATAATATCAACTTTTTTTACGGAAGTTATGACTTTTTCCGTGACATTCTTAGATACTTTAACGTTGAACTGCGAATAAAATCTTCGAATATTTTGGGAAAAAAACTTTCCTCAAGTTTCCCAGAGCAATTTTATTTAATCGAAAGGAATTCGGCAACGCTCGAAAGGTCATATTATTTTATTCCTTAGTTGGACAGTATTATTCGATAAAGCCTTAGAAAACAGACATTCCATTGGAGCAAAGAGCTCATCAGGAAATTTACACTTTCAATTGGATGTATTTCTGCGAAACGGAACTATGTGCATTATGGCGTGAGCCCTGTTATGCATATATTCTCATGGGTCTCAGGGTTCATGTCTTACTGCACATAGTTCCGTTTGACAGAAATGCGTCCAATTTTAAGATGGATCGATCCAGAGAAGCCTGAAAACGTCTCGAAAGTTTTTTAATAATCCATCGTTTTACCTGCAAGAAGAAAGAACGTAAGCTTGTTGAAATTTTGACCAATTTCTACCCGTTACATTTTTACTAGAAATTTGTTGTGAGCTTCTCACTGAAAAGTCCACATATTTTTTCTCCGATTACACGCAAAAGTGTGCGACTTCGGACACTGCCCAATCATATCCCTCGTAAAAAGTGAATTGTTCGAGTGAATTTTGCAACCATGGAATGGAGTTATGTTCCTTCGTCCGAGGAACTACGAACCGTAGTAACGTAAAATGAATAAGAGTTTTTTTGCGAATGGCCCTTAACGTATGCTTCACGAAGAGTCTTTGGCACAAATCGTCGGACAGTGGATCGAGTCAACCAGAGAGGTCGGACATAAAATTTTTGACTGAAACCGCAAAATGTGTTGTTTAATTCGTCACATTTTGAATTTTAAGGGGTGCTTTTGTAAGAAAAGTTTACGAGGAAACCAATGGAACCACTTTTAAAATCTCTAAGTTTTATTTTAACGGAGTTATAAGCTTATCGACGGTGAAACTACCAGACCACGTATCTCGTTTGCGGTGTTTAAAAATCTCCACTCACATTTAATTTTTTTGAAGGAGATCAAATCAATATCATTCCTTACAATTTTCACAGATTTTTCTCCGCACAAAGAGGAAAAATCACGGAAGTTTTCACGAATTGACGTTGAGTAGTTTTCTATTTAAAAAATAAAGTATGGCAGGAAGTCTGCGACGTCGCAAACCGAGATACTTGGTTTTGTAGTTTCACCGTCGTTGTAAAGTTTCCAAATTTTGTCCGACCTCTCTCATTGACTCGATCCAATGTGCGTCGGAGGGGTGACGTCTTAAGGAACGCTTGAGTCCCTTTATAAGTACTGAGAGTTAAGACAACGTGAATCCATTTCTGATTGGCTCCCGTATTTTAGGCCTCCACAGTGTCACAAACGGGAATAAAGATTACATTTCCACGAGTTGCAAATATTATAATCTGGAGTGAACCGGGGAATTGCGGGTTCGGCAAGGTACAAACGGAATGAGAGAAAGAACGGAGAAAAATTTGAGAATGGGCCGATCAAAGATTACGAAAGACTTTCAATTTGTGTAATCGTTTATTCCCGTTCGTGACTCCATGAGGGGGGGGGGGTGTCTTGACTTTCAGTATAAAGGGACTCTAAGGAACTCTGAAACGGGTAATTTTCAAGTTATAACTGGCAACACTGCACGGCGCCCCCGGGAATAAGGGGACGGGCGGAAGGATGCAAAGATGCGATCGAAAATGGTGCGACGCGACGGACGCGAGGACCCTGCAGACAAAGAATGCCCTGCAAATTGCATACCGTCCCCGGCGAGGAGTGCGAACTCTCCTCGTTCGTGCCCGATCGCGCCCCCTTGACGTCCGGCATAATGTTGCGCGCTCGAGGGCCGATTCAATTGCC
>NW_017566800.1:3126815-3157981 GCF_001854935.1 Bemisia tabaci | reverse complement strand
CGCAACGCGTGAAGTATCCCTGTTAGGTTTGTAGGCGCCAATGCGTGTTTCGCGCTGGCTGCCCGCCTGCCACGGCGCTTGAAGCAACTATTTCACACCAGAGGTATTGCACAGTATCATACGAAACTGAAGGCGTTCTAATATATTAGTAACGGCAGGCATCCATCAAAAGTACGGAGCTTTCCTCGCAAAATAAATCAAGATACTACGGCCCAAAAAGAGCAGTATTCCAAAAACTCACTAAGTCCTAGCATCCGTAATTAGTAACGTTTAGCATACACTTTATCGCCTGGCTGTTGCTTAATCGCCATCGGCTATAAAAGGTTATAAGAAATTGTGTTGCCGGATATAGAGGCTATTGGAAATCTTACAGTCGGCTGTAGGTCGATGGTGTTTTGGGACACAGATTCTACTGCCAATTTTCACCAGGGTGCTGAGGTTTGGATCACACATCTGAAACTTCAGTTCTTAGTTATCAGTGATCCGAACCTCAGCAGCTGGACCTAAAGTGTTCAGACGCTCAATCCGAAAACTTCAGAGATCCATATGACCTAAACTTTGAGTCCTACGTACGAAGTTTTTCTCTCCGTGCACGGTCTGGCTTTCACGACTAGAGCAGAGATGTGCCATAAACATGTCGTGTATGGAAAAGCATGCGTATGAACTTACCATTCATATGGTGTGAACGCTGGGTCCATATGGTATGGGCGCCGGGTCCATACGGTATACACGCTGGGTCCATGTAGTATGGACTTAGGGTACATACTCTTCGTATGTAATATTTGTGCATACTTCTCGTATGTAATATTTGTGCATACTAATATGGACGCGATCTCTAGGTCGGCCTCTCGATCAAATTTTTCTCAGTCTGTATGTGGCAGGTGGCTCCGACCCATAATTTATGCACCGTGAGCACATATCGACGGTGAAACTACCAAACCACGTATCTCGGTTGCGGTGTTTAAAAATCTACGCTCACATTTTATTTTTTTAAAGTAGACCAAATCAATATCATTCCTTGAAATTTTCACAGAATTTTCTCCGCACGAAGAGGAAAAATCACAAAAATTTTAAAGACTGGACGTTCAGTAGTTATTCATTTAAAAAATAAAGTATGACAGGAAGTCTGCGACGTCGCAAACCGAGATACGTGGTTTTGCAGTTTCACCGTCGATATGCTTTTTTCAGTGCAATGACACCAATTTTAGAACCTCAAAGGAGTTATAAGCGTTTGAAGGTTCCACATTTTTTCCAACCTCTTCTATTGACTCGATATCTACTGTGCGCCGTTTCACGGAGGAGAGGACTCTGCGCAGTAAGTACGAGTCGCGATTAGCGCCTGTTTGTACGCTCTGCGTGGATCATATACTCCTCTCGTGCGCAACGCGGCAGAGCTTGTCCCCTCATGTCGAATGTCGGCGGTTTTCTTGAGTTTCGCGGAGATTTAGACACCGCCGCATACGCAATCTGATACCTCTGCGGGGACTGCGTAAACGTATATAGAGCCAGAAAAAGTAACAGATATTTTGTGTATGTGCACATCGATGGCTAACTAACGATACCGCCTATCTGCAAACTGACAATTTTCCGGGAAGAAAAGAAAACTTCGCCATTTTTGATTTTTTTGAATACTGATCAGCTCGGTAGATCTCCCGGTTTCACTGCAACAGAAAAAGAATAGTGACGGAACCTCCGGTAAGGATTTTTCGAAAGTCAGCCGGCGGCGCCCCGAAAGTTCACGCGACCAAAATCACGATTTAATCCGGGGGAGGGGGAGGGGGCGAAAAAAGGGGACCGGGGTTTGGGAGACCGGTGATGAGCCTCCGCCGCCGCCCTCCCTGATGCGGGGGATTGGAGGTGGCGCGCCGTCTTCCCGGGCCCCTCCCAGCTTCCCTGGTCCCGCGCCCTCCACCTTCGCCCCCGCCCCCCGTCCATCGCAAATCGATAGCTAACGAACGCCGGGACCCCAACCCCGGCCCGGCCGGCGACTCGCCGAGTTGGCCCAACTCGCGGAAACTATTCCAACTATTCTTCCCGTGCGCCGAGGAAGAACGCCGTAACGGCTTTCGGATGTTGCCCAATTTCCATCGATTAAATTAGGGCTCCCACAGTCAGGGAGTACCGGGAAAACCGGGATATGCCAAGGAATTTTAAAAAGTCAGGGAAAACCGGGAAATGTCAGGGAAAATGACGAAAATGGCGAACATGTCAGGGAAAGTTTGTTAAATCTCCTGTATTTGCACTGGGAAAAAAAACACATTGGATCTAGAGTCCAGACTCTTGAAAACATTAACAAGAAAATGGACTCTTGATTCAATCATATTTAAGCTTAAATTAAAAGGAAATCCGCTCAAATTAAGAGGCTTGGTTCTTGATTTAAGCTCAAATCTGATTGAATCAAGAGTATTTTTTCTTGTCGATGTTTTTAAGAGTCTGGACTCTAGATCCAATGTGTTTTTTTTCCAGTGTGCGCTCATAAGTAGGTCTGAGATTTCGAACTACAAATTTTGCCTGAAAACTATTTTCAGTTATATATTCTTATTAACCATTTGCCATTTCTGCAATTGTCAGGGAGTTTCACCAAAGAGTGTCAGGGAAATTAGGGAAACGTCAGGGAATTTCATTTTCCAAATTCTGTGGCAACCCTGCTTAGATGGCTATTCTGGAGGGAAGTTGCGAATATTTCCCGCGCAACTTTATCTGATGCACACGAAAAATCGTGGATTTGATTCTCTGAGAATTTTGACGTGGCAAAATCAAAAGTTTTGCCGTAAAATGCTTGTTTTTCGGGAGGAACCCGGCAACGATTGAAGTTTTATGCGGTGTTTTTCCTCAGCGCGGTGGCGTTGTCCTGCGCCCGGCTACCTACTTTGATTGCGGAAATTCCCGGGCTATTGTACGGATTACGCTGCCGCTTGCATTGCTGCCGATGGATTTTTGCGCAAGTTTTTCAAAGCTTTTTTATTCTTTTCATGCTCTATGGCATGGTCCCTCCGGCTTCCTTGCGCCCTGAAGAATCTGGAACCCTCGGAAAAGTCGGGGAATTTTAATTGATTTTTTTGGGGGGTGAGGGGTGGCATAATTCCGCCAAGCTCCTGTAATTTGCAGTTATTGTCTCAATCGTATTCAGGTGTACTGTCCTGACTCCATGACTACCGAATGGTAATATTCTCTGTTGATGAATTGGACTGCATTTTGCATTTTGGAACTATAAATTCTAGCCCGGTTTAAAAACGACGTATGTGCCATTAGTTTCCCTATGCACATAACTGTTTTTCCAGAAGAGCCAGAATTTATAGTTTCAAATTGCAAAATGCAGTCCAATTGTGCTGAAACCGGGAACTCTGCTACCCTGCTGTTCTAAGGGAAAACACCGTATCAGCATTCGAATGGTGCCAAATCTCCTCCTTCCATTAAAATATCAACTTTTTTTTACGGACGTTATGACTTTTTTCCGTGACATTCTCAGATACTTTAACGTTGAACTGCGAATAAAATCTTCGAATATTTTGAAAAAAAAGAGAAAAAAAAAAAAAAAAAAAAACTTTCCACAAGTTTCCCAGAGCAATGGTATTTAATCGAAGGGAATTCGGTAACGTTCGAAAGGTCATATCGTTTTATTCCTTAGTTGGACAGTATTATTCGATAAAGCCTTAGAAAACATACATTCCATTGGAGCAAAGAGCTCATCAGGAAATTTACTCTTTCAATTGGATGTATTTCTGCCAAACGGAACTATGTGCATTATGGCGTGAGCCCTGTTGTGCATATATTCTTATGGGTCTCAGGGTTCATGTCTTACTGCACATAGTTCCGTTTGACAGGAATGCGTCCAATTTTAAGATGGATCGATCCAGAGAAGCCTGAAAACGTCTCGAAAGTTTTTTTAATAATCCATCGTTTTACCTACAAGAAGAAAGAACGTAAGCTTGTTGAAATTTTGACAAATTTCTACTCGTAAATTACATTTTTACTAGAAATTTGTTGTGAGCTTCTCACTGAAAATTCGACAGATTTTTTTTCTCCCATTACATGCTAAAGTGTGCGACACCGGACACTGCCCAATCATATCTCTGGTAAAAAGTTATTGTTCGAGTGAATTTTGCAACCGTGGAATGGAGTTATTTTCCTTCGTCTGAGGAACTACGAACTGTAGAAACGTAAAATGAATAATAATTTTTTTGCGAATGGCCCTTAACGTATGTTTCACGAAGAGTCTTTGGCACAAATCGTCGGACAGTGGATCGAGTCAACCAGAGAGGTCGGACATGAAATTTTCGACTAAAACCGCAAATTTCGATGTTTAATCCGTCACATTTTGAATTTTAAGGGGTGCTTTTGTAAGAAAAGTTTACGAGGAAACCAATGGAACCACTTTTAAAATCTCTAAGTTTTATTTTAACGGAGTTACAAGCTTATCGACGGTGAAACTACCAGACCACGTATCTCGTTTGCGGTGTTTAAAAATCTCTACTCACATTTTATTTTTTTGAGGGAGATCCAATCAAAATCATTCCTTACAATTTTCACAGATTTTTCTCCGCACAAAGAGGAAAAATCACGGAAGTTTTCACGAATTGACGTTGAGTGGTTTTCTATTTAAAAAATAAAGTATGGCAGGAAGTCTGCGACGTCGCAAACCGAGATACTTGGTTTTGTAGTTTCACCGTCGTCATAAAGTTTCCAAATTTTGTCCGACCTCTCTCATTGACTCGATCCAATGTGCGTCGGAGGGGTGACGTCTTAAGGAACGCTTGAGTCCCTTTATAAGTACTGAGAGTTAAGACAACGTGAATCCATTTCTGATTGGCTCCCGTATTTTTTGGCGTCCACTGTGTCACAAACGGGAATAAAGGTTACATTTCCACGAGTTGCAAAGATTATAATCTGGAATGGACCGGGGAATCGCGGGTTCGGCAAGTTACAAACGGAATAAGCGAAGGAACGGAGAAAGGAATTTGAGAGTGGGCTGATCAAAGATTACGAAAAACTCTGAATTTGTGTAATCGTTATTCCCGTTTGTGACTCCATGAGGGGGGGGTGTCTTGACTTTCAGTATAAAGGACTCTAAGGAACTGTGGAACGGGTCGTTTTCTTGTTGAAACTGGCAACACTGCACGGCGCCCCCGGGAATAAGGGGACGGGCGGACGGATGCAAAGATGCGATCGAAAATGGTGCGACGCGACGGACGCGAGGACCCTGCAGACAAAGAATGCCCTGCAAATTGCATACCGTCCCCGGCGCGGAGTGCGAACTCTCCTCGTTCGTGCCCGATCGCGCCCCCTTGACGTCCGGCATAATGTTGCGCGCTCGAGGGCCGATTCAATTGCCCCATCTTGTATTCTCCCGTCCTAAGGAAGAACGCCATATAACATTCCAGACTTGCCAAATTTCCTCCGATAAAATGTTTCTTTTAGAGGAAAATTATGAATATTTTCTCTTGAAATTTTCAGATACTTTTGATCGAATTACAAAGAAAATTACCTAAAAAATTGGCAGAAAAATATTCAAAAATTTCCTTGAAGATTCGTGATTTTCCAGGGTAAATTTGGCAACGCCTGAAGGCTCATACGGCGTTTTTCCTTAACACGGGAGTATTGCAAGCGCCGGTCATAGCCACCTCACGCTCGGAAATTTTTAATTTCATCAAAGAATATAAAAATACTATAGGGAGACGAGTTCTTGAAAAATCAGGGGATTGAAAATTTGCAGGTGTCTGAAATTTGATGAATGTGTCGTGACTAAAAGCGAAAACTACTGAGTGAACTGAACACGAGCATACCGTTGGTTCAAGATTGAACAATTATTTTAGGAGTTATGACAAAATGATCTAATCGTTTAAATACATTTGTTTAAAGGGAAATGCCGTCAGATGACGTCACTATGCGATCATCTTCTTTCTGTTAAATCTATTTTTATACTATCTCTCATATCGGAAAAAAAATTATGAAAAATACCAAGAAATTAGCTCTTTAAGCACTCTCAGATGAAGGAATAAAACATTTGCGTGCAAATTTTTCATTCTGTCTGATCTGAAACGTCAGGAAATAAGTAATAAGTCAACTGCGCTGGTGACAGAATCGCGTTCTGATTGTTTAAACTTATAGTTTACCTGGTAAATAGTAATAGATCTCTCCAAATGCCTCACTACATCATCAAACGTTTGCCATCCTACAAACCATTAATGTGCAAGTCAAAGTTTGCGGGCAATTTTTAAATGTTTGCACATTTATAGTTTAGAAAAAAGTAAGAAGATCTCTCCAAGCACCTCACTACACCATCAAACGTCTGCCATCCTACAAATCAGTATTGTGCAAGTCGAAGTTCGCCGGAAATTTTTAAATGCTTGTTTATTACTGCTTTGTAGAATGGCACGTACGTCAGAAGCGTTTCGCTCATTCTGCTCGGAAATTCTGCCGGAACCGACGTTTACACGCGCTAATAAAAAGGGCCTCTTGAAAGTCACAAAGGCAGCACTGGCAGCACGTAATATTGTACGCTGAAATTACCTGCACCGACGTCAGTGCTCTGAGAATCCTCGGCTTTTACGTTCGAATCAGCGGGAAATCAGAGGATGACCCAGTTGAGGCCCTCCTGCCAAGTGATATTTACAATTGCAAAACATGCACGTCATGATCCAAACGTGACGTCAGTCGCGGTTCAGAGTTGGACTGGCCATAAGGCCAATCTGCCATTGGCAGATACGCATCGAAGACGCGCCCCTCTGCCAGGTATGGCTAAATAAGATGAGAAACGGAATGCGGGAAATTCATAAATGAACGAAAGAAGAGGAAGTAAGAGTAAACAAGGGTTCTCGGACTCATGATAGTGGTGAATAGAGGTCTTGGAACTATAAACCGGATTTAAGTCCCCTGAGGCGCCTGGACCTACAAAAATGCTGGAATTCAGATTTTATATCCGTAGCTCAATATTTTGATGAAGAGAATGTGAAAAATTCGGACATTTGGTTTAATCAAGCTGTAATGAATGACAATTATTTCACTCACCAGCAGGTATCCGATTAAATAAAGTGCAAACTTACGCTTTACGTTTTTAGCTTTCGCTATTACGTGATAATTGGCCACTCATCGTCGTAAAATTGGCTTTGAGTAATTGAATTTTTCGGCAATTGAAAATTTCTGAGATCGGTGAAAAATGTTTCAGTTAGCATTGGCTCTCGTATCAAGAAAAGTCCAGCTTGAATCAAGATAAAACAAATTATTGGCGGCCAATTCAAGAATCAGCATGCTTGAGCCAAGCACATTTTTTCGTCAGCGTAACCCTTGAAACACCACTGCAATAAGACAAATGAGAATAAACACAAAATGGAAACAGCCGAGGAAAAAGGACTTGCGTTGATACGGCGCAGACATACAACTATTCGCACTTGATGGATGTCCGTGTTGCGTGCGCAAAATTGAAGGCGCGATGGCGTTAGGCGTGAACTCAAAACTCTCCACTCTATGCTGCTAGTAAGGTGTCGTTAGATTCGGGAGAATAGTTTGAAAATAGAGGCCGGACTATGCCTCTCCTATCTTCGGCTGTGTCGATCACTTAGCCCTTGAAGCACCACTATAAAAATAAGGTAAACTGAACCAACACAACATGGAAATATGTAGAGAAAGGAAAAGGACTCGCGTTGAGACGGCGCAGAGATACAACTATTCGTACATGATGGATGTCCGTGTTGCGTCTGCAAAATTGAAGGCGCGTTGGCGCTATGCGTGAACTCGCAATGCTCCTTTCTATGCTGTCAGTGAGGTGTCGCGTCGCTCGGACTCGAGAGAAAAATTCAAAATGCCCGATTACGTCTCGACTCTGCTGTTCCTCAATTTTTTCTTCCTTTTTCAATTTGAAGTCAAATTCTTTTTTTAATGCACAAATATTTACAGACCTACATTTACGGCTCGTATGTACCGCGGTCCTTTACAACTCCCGTGGCACGTTTTTTAAGCAAAGTCTCCTGTCAATTTGACCGGGCTTCAGCATCTAAGGGTTAATGAAGGTATCATTACCATATGACTGAAACCCGAACCCGAAAACAAAGAATCATTTTTCGACTTTAAGTTTTTCCAAAAAAAAAAAAAAAAAAAAAAAAAAAAAAAAAAAAAAAAAACATTTTCTGTAAAATTATTTATTTTGGAGGAAATTTTTTATTATTTTTATTTAAAAAATTTAGATGCTATAAATTAAATTGATATTATAATACCTACCGTGAAAAATTGCAAAGAAAATTGTAAATAAATTCTGAAGCAATTTGGAATTTTAAGAGCTAAAATCCGGCAACGTAGGGATGTACTTACAAAGTTTTTTTCTATAACGACCAAGCAGCCAACCAGCATCGTCTTCTCTCATCTGGTCGCCGGAAATCGTTGCAAGGTCCGCCGCAAAACAAGCGGTGGCCTGGCGTGCTATGCGATGTATCGATTGATCTGCCATTCAAACTAATGGAAAAAGATCGATTAACAAGTTGTTCGCAATGAACACCTAAATAATCTAGTCTTTACCACAGCTTCAAATGGGTAAATATCGATAATCGATCATTCGCGCCTCGCCACTGGAAAAGTTAACGCATTAGGCATTACCGGAAAGGTATAAGCGGATAATAAGGAGAACACTCTCTCGCGTGCCGCTATTGTTGCATAAAATCAGTGGCTTTTCAATAGGGGTAAATTGAAAAGTTTATTCTCGTTCCCCTGCGGGAGAGGAGTGATGAACGGTCGGGCCGGTGGAATATTTTTATGAAATTTCACCCCCCGTTTTGCCCCCACCGAGCCAGACGCCACGTCTGGGGTAGCGGACATAATTACGCACATCAAAGAGATTCGGTTTCAAAGAGCCGTATGCAAAAACGACATTTTTCGCCCCCCCACTAAAACTTATTCAAACTTCGTCTATCAGTTACTGATACTGGAGCGCTCCTTTCCCCAAATTTTCAGACCCCCAAAAAATTTTGGGGGGGCGCTAGGGGGGGTGGAAGTCAAAACCTGTGACCCTCGATATCTTTCGAACGAAAAAAGATATTGAGGCCCGGTTTGGACGAAAAATCGTCTAAAATTGCATACTTTAAGATTGTAAAGTTCAAAATCCCAAAATTTAATTTTCAACTTAACTTATGTGCTTTTTTTCAGTTTTTGAGGAAAAACATTTTCTTTTAAACAGATTAAACTGAAATTTCACATTTTTTGATTTGAACCAAAACCAGTTTTTTAAATTGTTCGTCTTTTTCCGCATCCAACGAGTGGTCGTATAAGCTGGGGAACCGAACGGTTCCGGAGTTATGATCGATTGAAGTTTCCGCTCAACGCGCGCCGACCGATTTTCGCGCGCAAAAAAGTCGGATTTGACTGTTATTAAATCAGATTGAATGTTCAAACTGAGCAAAATGCATTATTAGGGACTCTTGAGGGTCGCTGAGTCCAGAAATTACAGATACTTCCAAAAAATTCACGTTTTTAAAATTACAGCTCCGCACAGGACCACTGAGCGGTCGGTCGGCGCTCAGTGGGCCTCTAAAATAGCGCTACGGAGCTGTAATTTTAAAAACGTGAATTTTTTGGAAGTATCTGTAATTTCTGGACTCAGCGACCCTCAAGAGTCCCTAATAATGCATTTTGCTCAGTTTGAACATTCAATCTGATTTAATAACAGTCAAATCCGACTTTTTTGCGCGCGAAAATCGGTCGGCGCGCGTTGAGCGGAAACTTCAATCGATCATAACTCCGGAACCGTTCGGTTCCCCAGCTTATACGACCACTCGTTGGATGCGGAAAAAGACGAACAATTTAAAAAACTGGTTTTGGTTCAAATCAAAAAATGTGAAATTTCAGTTTAATCTGTTTAAAAGAAATTGTTTTTCCTCAAAAACTGAAAAAAAGCACATAAGTTAAGTTGAAAATTAAATTTTGGGATTTTGAACTTTAGAATCTTATAGTATGCAATTTTAGACGATTTTTCGTCCAAACCGGGCCTCAATATCTTTTTTCGTTCGAAAGATATCGAGGGTCACAGGTTTTAACTTCCACCCCCCCTAGCGCCCCCCCAAAATTTTTTGGGGGTCTGAAAATTTGGGGAAAGAAGCGCTCCAGTATTAGTAACTGATAGACGAAGTTTGAATAAGTTTTAGTGGGGGGGGCGAAAAATGTCGTTTTTGCATACGGCTCTTTCATTTCGACGGAGTTTTAATCTGCGTCTTTAGTCTGGGCGTCGCACACTGAGCAGGGCGGAAAAAGTACGGTGAAATAGGAAAAATACGGATTTGAAAAATCGGTGCGAAAGTACGGAAAACTCGCGGATTTTTTGTCGGAATTCACGCGAATTCGAGATTTCCGCGTTGATCCCAAGAAGTAGCCTTTGTAGGTTTGCAATTATCCTATACGTATAACTCATTACATCACGTTTACACGAAATATCGATCAAATTCTGCATTCTGGTTCATTCTCTCTCTCCACTGTGCGGCGGAAAGAGGTATCTGCATGATTTGAGGGCCGCGGGGGATGCGAAAGCCCCGCGGAAAATGGAAGAGCTACGTCAAATAAAACTGATAAAATTACCTCGTTTCGAGAGGTGCTCTTTGGAATTAATCCGAACGGCACAGAGCGCATTTGATCGCTTGTAACGTTGGCGTATGACCTCCGGAAAAGGCGAGTAGCTCTCAAGTGAGCGCTGGAAATTTCATTGCGCCGGAACTTGTAAACTCCTTCAAAGCGCGTGCCCCATATATTTTTCGTAATTTTCATCCGGCTCAGTCTGAGTAGTTAAATTTTTCCAGTCGCGTAGTGATAATATCAGACGGCTTCAAGAAGGGATCTGTTTAGTCGCGGGTCTCATGGAAGAGCCGATCTCTCTTGTACAGTAATTCGTTTTGCCGGTCCCTTTTTTGTCTTTGACTAGCGACGCTACGTGTCGCTACGTGCATACATAGATTAAGAGATCAGATGCTAGAAAGGGATGCAACGTTGAGTGAACATTCATGAACAAAATCGTACAAAAATTTCGTTAAGCAGGCCAGAAAAACCCGAGGCTGGAATTTAAAGCAGGGTTGCCGGCGGTCTAGAAAACCGGGAAAATCAGGGAAAGTCAGGGAATTTTTGGGAAAAGTAAGGGAATTTTTGGGCCTTTCTGGTCAATTTAAAGCTTGTCACCTTTTAACCAGCTACTGAATGCCTTTTCTCCAAATTCTCCCTCATAAATCGCATGTTTCCGAGGAGAATTTTTTGCATTTCCGACTGAAAATTTCACCAATTTTCCTTTCGATTTCGAGCAAAATCGGAAAAATTTTCGAACGAAATTGCACAGGTATATTCTTGGAAAAAGTAATTTGTTTGAGTCAATTTTGCAACATTCGATTGGAGTTACGTTGCTTCGTCCGGGAAACTACGATGCGTGTCATCAGAGATGAAAATGTATTCGAATGGGGAAATTTGGCAACGTACAAATATTCATCTGCTGTTTTTCTTGTATCGCTGCAGAATAGGATAAAACAAGTAGTCAAATTCGGTCTGTGTGTCTGGGGAACCCAACTTTTTTTCCGCTCTCCAAAGGGATGGGGAGTGTAGAGAGGAATATGAAAACCGGGAGGACGCGCAAAGCTGGCAGCGAAAGATGCTCGGGTCGTTGTCGTCGTTCCTCTGACGTAAGGGCGTATCTCTATTTCTAAATGAGCCCTGGAAAGCATAGCGTCATATGGACAACAGGGCTCAAGTGGAAATGGAGATACGCCCTTGTGTCAGAGGAACGACGTTGTGTTACATCGAAGCCTTTGATGATAGTATAGAGCCTGCACGGTGCTAAATAAAATTCTTCTCTCCGGGCCAAGTGCTTGTAAAACCACACATCAATAGGACGTATTTCTATCAAACGGAACTACGTGCATTATGACGTGAGCCCTGTTATGTACATATGCTTATGGGTCTCAGGGCTCATGTCTTAATGCACATTGATCCGTTTGACAGAAATACGTCCAATACGCTACTCTGCCGTGCTAAGTAAAAACGCCGCATAAGCATTCGAATGATGCTGAATTTCCTCTCGGAAAATATTTGTTTTTCAATCAAAGTATTAATATTTTTCCTTGAATTTTTCAAACCCCAGAGACGAAATGGACGTATTTATGCTAAAAGGGACTGTGTGGAAGCGGAAAGATGGGGTGTGCTCGTGGAAGCCGCGGAAGAAACAATGTAGGAGTTGATATAGTTCCTTTTGAGAAAATGGAAAAGCGGGATTTGACATTAAATCAAAAGGAACTGAGCGCTAACTCGTGAGCCGTGGGCATGTAACAAGAGCGTCGTGCACAGGGTTCATGAGTTAAAGAGTCCCGTCACCGATCTCCCCGTCGTGCCTCCTCGTTCGTTGCCGCTGACGTCACTGGCGCTTTTAAACCCCCATTCATTCTTATGGCCAGAGCACTAACGAGCACACCCCATCTTTCCACTTCCTCATAATTCCTTTTTGCATAAATACGACCAAATTACGAACGGAATCCTTTGAAAAATCGAAAGAAGAAATATTCACAAATTTTCCTGAAAATTTGTGATTTGTTGAAGGAAGTTTGGCAACGCCTAATGGCTTGACCGGCCTTCTTTCATAGTATACGGCAGCTCTGTAGACCTTTGAAGTGAAGAAGGAAGCTTGTGGTGAATGAAAGTAACGGCCCTTTTTCAGTGGTGTTTAGCCAGAATGAAAGTTTTGTAAGGGAGCGAGAGGCAGCTGCAATTTTAAATGAAAGTATTTTTCGAACCTCAGCCAAAGCTGAGACCAATTCTTTTTTTTATTTTATTTTTTAAAATTATAGTTTTTTAAAATGTCTAATAAAATAACGATGAACAAATTTTAGATGCAGCCTGTATCCAATCGATATTGGAAAAATGTTAAGATATGTTCAGTGTGAGGCTAGTTATTTGTAAGTTTGAACATTAATCCTGTATATATTTCATTAATTTTGGAAATAATCTACGCCAAATTCCATGATTTCTCATCTCGCGAAATTTTGCCACCTTGAATGATCGCTCATTGAAGTGTTAAGTGTCGTTAATTTGACTTACATGGAGTTCAATTTTTTTCTGTATGTCGGATGATTCAATGGGCTGATTCTCGTGTTAAGTAATGGACTTACGCCTCTTTATCCCGAAAATTTCAAATGATACTTAATTGAACTTGAAGCGACTTGTCGCCAACTCATTTTCGCTAAAATCATAAGTTAGGCGGTATAGTTCCTTAGCCCTCGACACGTGCGATCAGTATACCCACGCAGTTAGATACTTTTATGGATAAGTCAGAAATATCGGCTCCTCAGTGCTAAATTAAAATCCAATATGTCAGTTGCGCTGGTCACAAAACAGTGGTTTGATGTTTGATTCTTGTGGATCAGCTAAAAATAATAAGATCCTATCAAACAGCAACTCCTTACGTTCAAATCAACCGAGATATCGCGCTTTGAAAAATTCGTTTAAAGACGTCATCCACCGCGCTAGCGACATTCTTGGTTTTTTCCACCTTTTCTTTCATTTGTCAGGGAGAGACGCCTTTCAACGGGTTACTCAACGTACAACTCGGATGAAAACAAGGTGGAAGAAACCAACGGTGTCACTACCGCGGTTGATGACGTCATAAACCGAATTTTTCAAAGCGCGATATTTCGATCAATATTGAAAATTGCTGTCTTATTCTTTTCGGCTGATTTACAAGAATCAAGTATGAAAACACGATTCTGAGACCAGCGCAACTGATCAATTCGTTACGAAGAACTCAATTTTTTAAAAAATACACGATTCACTAGAATCAAGACAAAGTTGTAAAATTGCGAACCGTCGAGCGATTGCGAAAAATGTCAATGTTTACTTTCATGTTATTCCCTTATGTAAATGCACAACTTGGAATTAGATTTCGGTGCAGGCTCGTGATAATTTTGACGCTAAGAATATCCTCCAGGGTTGCCACAGTCAGGGAATTTTGAAAAGCCAGGGATAGTCTAGAAATGTCAGGGAAAAATCGTCAAGTCACCTTTGTTTGCTTTCTTGAGTGGGTCTGACATTTCAAACAAAAAATTTTGCCTGAAAATTATATCTAGCGACCTATGTCTCTTTAAGAAGCTGGCATTTGTTCATTTTCAGGGAATTTTAGCGAAATGTGTGAGGGAAATGTGAGGGGATTTCATTTCCCAAATTCTGTGGCAACCCTGAAGTCCTCTCTCCTTTTTTTCCTCGGCGATGAAGTTGGAAGTATAGCTAAACTGTCGAGGATTCTCTAGAGCTTTGCCGAGGAAAATGACATTTTTCTTTTGGTTCGGTGGCAAGTAATTGAAGGCTATTCCGTGCATCACTTGATTCGCGCACGCGAAACCCAAGTGCAGAGCCCTTTGGCTCGGTTCTTGACAAAACCAATTTGCAAAATACATGTATCTCCTCCTGCACGTTCCAGCACCATGTCATCCAACGGATGTTTCATTTAAATGCTCTGCTTATTGCAGAATCCGCATGTAGCGGCAGGAACAAACTGAGCACAACACAATATAACATAACACTTAACGCAGCTCACTTTTAAGGAGGCAAGTTGCAGAATATGATATAATTTTCATCAATATATTAACCTCACTTTACTGTCCTAGTTTCACAAGGGCACCTAGGAAATTATACACGTGTATTTAGGCTTGTCATGTTATGATTTTCCTGTCACATTGCATTTTGTCCAAAGGCAAATTATCATTGTTCTTGTCCCAAATTTCGTGCGATTCACCAGGATTGTTCTTTGAAAATTTCGCTCTGAAAAGTCAAAATTAATTCTCCGAAAGGAAAAAACCCAAAAAATTCAAACAAAGGATGATTTATTAAAGTAGATTAAAGGGAACTCTTCATATCATGCTCAGATACCTAATTTATTTCGCTTTCGAGGGTCAGGTGCCATCAACATTGTAAAACATTCAATAATGCATTTCTCGAAAATTTGACAGTATTGCGACAAAAATCGAGTACGGCATTCCTCACCGGCACAATAGGCAACGCTTGAACCAAGTTAAGGTATTCGAGAAACAATCAAAGCTCTAGTTAGTGTCGCACGCGACGGATACTGAACGAATTTCAATTTAACGCGTGGATGCAACTATTCGAGCTCCAAGGATGTCCGTATTGCATACGCACGGAACCGAAGGCGTTTTGACTTCTGGCACTATCAGCGGCGCTCTGTGGAGCGAGTCGATGAGAAGAGTCCGACAAAATGTGAAAACACTAAAGGCTTATGTCGATGTTAATGTATGGAGCCTAGAGGTTTTAGAAGTGGTTTCGTTTGTTTTCTCGTAAAATCAATGAAACGTGTTTGAGAATTAGTTTATCGTAAGTCCTGCACGTTTATTTTCACGGAGAAACAGGTACACATCATGGGAAAATCATGAATTTTTTAATTTATTTCAGTGAGTGTGCAAGCCCTACCTTAATTTATTGCATGTAAAATAATTTCGTGATCATACTCATCGCTGTTAATTGTTAAGACATCTGTTTCAGTAAGGTGTACGCAGACTAGATCTTTGAATTATAATGCATAATCATTAAAACTGTGTTGATTTTCTGTTTTCAGGATGAGACGAAACCAAACCCTCTCAGCAGCAACAGCGAGAAGAAGAAATGGATCCATGATCCAGACAGTAAGTCCTTGTGCTGATTTTTTTTCTAGTTGTGCGTTTTTGAAATTAGGAAAACGGCTTAGAAAACAAGAGTTTGTGACGTTGAAAAAGAAACAAGCCGCAAATCTACGAACAACACATGGTGTTGGACGAGTGCGTCGTAAGAATGTATTTAAATTATCAAACCAAGCCTTTGCCGCATAAAAAAAAAAATTGACTCAATATGAATCGCACTCGTAACCAGGTCTTCTCGTAAAAGCATTATTTGTAGGAGGACAATGTGAAATTAGGAATGCAGGGCTCCAGGCGGTCTGGAAGTCCGTGAAAATTCAGGGAAAGTTAGAGAATTTGTGGGAAAAGTCAGGGAATTTCTGACACATCTTCCAAATATTAAAACATAGCGCAGATCTTCCAACGGTTAACCCTTACTTGTCATTTTAAAGGCTTGTAATCTTTTAACCAGCTACGGACAGCCTTTTTCCATGACTTGGATTGCATTTTGCAAAAAGAAACCAGGAGCATTCCAGTGTCTTAAGACTGTGCAACTTTCTTCACCCTGCAAATATAAACTTATCATCGATACAAGTTTTATCTTTACTCTCAAGAAATTATGAATTCAAGACGAAAATCACCTTTGTAAATCTGATTTGTTTCATTATTTTAGTCATTTTTTTGCAAAGCATGTATGTTACACAATCCCAGTAACATTGGAACGCTCTTGGTTCCTTTTTGCAAAATGCAATCCACTTAATCTCTAAACAAGGAAAGTTTGTCCATAGTCTAGGGGAAGTTAGCATGTTAAAAAAAGAAAGTGAAAATTTTGTTCGAAGGTGAGTGAAAGTCAGGGAATTAGAAAATTTTTGAGTCCGGGGAAAGCGAAAATAATCAGGGATTGTCAGATTGTTTCATTATTTTAGTCATTTTTTTGCAAAGCATGTATGTTACACAATCCCAGTAACATTGGAATGCTCTTGGTTCCTTTTTGCAAAATGCAATCCACTTAATCTCTAAACAATGAAAGTTTGTCCATAGTCCAGCGAAAGTTAGCATGTTTAAAAAAGAAAGTGAAAATTTTGTTCGAAGGTGAGTGAAAGTCAGGGAATTAGAAAATTTTTGAGTCCGGGGAAAGCGAAAATAAGCAAAGATTGTCAGGGAATTTGAAGATGCAGATCTTATGACAACCCCGGGAATGGAGTGTCTGCGTTTTATCTCCACCTGCGGGCCGATTATTGAAACTGATAGACAAAGCTATAGACAAAGACGACAAAAGGGATTTGGAGGGATCCTATTGGTGGAAGCGGGTGGTGGCAATGGACATAGGAGGTAGGTTATGGACTGACTAACGGCAACCCACCAAAGACCCGACAGTTAGTCCATCATTTTCTTCTTTAGTCTATAGGAATCAACCGTGTCAACCAATAAGATCGCTTCATACTTCCTATGTCTTCTTTGTCTATCGCTTTGTCTATCAGTTTCAATAATCGGCCCGCTGGTAGTGTGCGAATCAACTGAAAATTCCCACCTTTACGAGGAAGAACGGACAGGTTACAGAGATCCGCGCCCTTTCGATACCCTCTGGCCTTCCACCGTTACGAGTAGGTACTAAAACTCGATCGGTTTCAAATTCCCCTCCGTTTCATCCTGAAGGTCTGGCACTTGAGAAGGAAACGAAAGTCAAATAAAAGTCTTGATAATGTGCACGTCGCTATGTTTGTGCTTCCAGTTAAGTTGTCGGAAATATCGTGCTTACTCTCATGCCTTTACGTCATAGATTTAACGTTGCTTCCCCCTCAACTTGGGCCGATTGAATTTCAGGGCTCTGTGACGTCACTTGCATCACTAAAATACTTAGTTTTCCAGACGAAGGATCGTAAATCCCTTCCAAGGTCGCAAAATTGCCTCAAACAATTCAACTATTTACGATAATATCACAGAGCCATTTTCTTGCAGTTGCTTTCTAATTTTTCCATGAGACCAGGAGAAAAATCTGAGATATTTTCAGTGAGAAATTCCCGAGATTTTCGTGGCAAAAATGCAGTTTCCGAGCGGAAATTTGACATCATTGAAATGCATTTACGTCCTTTTGCGAAGGAAACGACGAATTAAGCTGTTGGGCCATCGTGCGAGCGCCCAAAGAAGCCGTGTGGTGGCGTAATCCCCGCATTTTATGTCAGGTGCCGCTCGTGAACCGTTAATTTGGTCGGGTAAAAGCCTTTAAAGGCCATCTTTGATAAGACCTGAGAATCATGAGGAAGCTTATTTTCCAGGGTCCATTAGATAATTGACATGTGCGGTTTTAACATTCACCGATTAAAATGGTATAGACGCTCGCAAAATCAACCGAATTTCCTCCCCCATCTTACGGCTCGGAGGAAGATTTACAGTTGGACTACATTTTGCAATTAGGAACTATAAATACCAGCCCGGTTTAAAAACAACGTATGTGCCATTAGTGTCCCTATGCACATAAGTGTTTTTTCAAGTGGGACAGAATTTATAGCTCCAAATTGCAAAATGCAGTCCAGTTTATAATCGCAACTATATCTCAGTGGCGTGGCGTGCTTCGATATATATCGTATTTCTCCATTTGAAGCTATGGTAAAAAATCGATTATTGAGGTGTCCGTTGCGAACACCCTGATAATCGATCCTTTTCCACAGGTTTAATTGGCCGCAGATCCATCGATTTATCGGAAAGCTCGCCACGCCACTGGTGTATCGTTGGTGAAAATGCAGAAATGTGTATGTCAACATGTGAGTAAAATTTTTGACTTTATTGGCTGAGTATCGTGTCAGCACTCACCCAGCGCCTGAAAGATAACATAAAACTATTATGATAGTATTTATTCACTTCCGCAAGTTTCGGTTAATTTTTTCAGCATTCCCACATTTTACTGTTGAATTTTATTCGTATACATTTCAAAAAAAGATGAATGGAAAAGAAACCGCCGATGTGCGCAGAACGAATGTGTATAAAATAAAATCAACCCGAAATAGATGTTTTTCGATTTTCCTTGTTTCCTGCTCACAAAATGAAATTGAACGGGAGCTCAGAAAGTAAATTTTGCACGTTTAACACTGTGCGGTCTCGTCTAATTACGCCTGCATAGTTTAATTTTCGACGGTAGGCACGAAAAAAAATCACGTGTTGAACGCCGAGCAGTGCCATTTAATTATTGAACAAATGAATTTTTAGAGTTGAGCACCAAATACGTAACATGTGTGCCAGCTTGAAAAGTAATTCACTTAAATGTTGCTTTGCCGACCGAGGAGTAAAGCAGAAGAATCACGCACAATGCCGGTCCTTGCAAAACTAGTTACCAACAGCGGAATCTGAGGTCGGTTCGCTCAGTAGTGTAAGCGATACCGTGCGCCCCTTCATTATTGCAAGGTATGCAACATGCGCTCCTACGAGTCAAAATAGTGGTATTGTATCCAGGCGCTAGCATCAGAAGCCATCATTGATGTGTGCAGTCGTGTTAGCGGTGCTGTTCACTAGCTTTCTGATTTTCAGTCTTTTTTTTGTTTTTATTTTGAAGTGAAATAAATCTAGATGCTTAATTTTCTTCTTCATTTACCGTCAATAATTCCTTGATAATCTACTATCTGATTAATTGACCTTATCTTGGATTTTATACTAAAAACCGGGGATTTTTTCTTCCTCTGCTCCGAAATCAAATTAATCCTGATTTTTGCAAAATTGACTTCAACGAATCGGATGTATGATGAATAAGTTAATTTTTACCACATACTCAGGAGAAAATCTTTTTATTTTTAAAAATCCATAGGAAAAAAAATGGGAATCCTGAGTTTTCATCAAGAATTTTTACCTGGATAATCAGGAAAAATAAGAAAAAAATCAGGGGATTGTCAGGTTTTGGAGAAAATCAAGAATTCTAGACACCATGCTGTGAGGGCTACCATATTTCAATCGAAATTTCATTTTACATGCGTGCGTGTACGGTCGTGCAGCGCGGCGCGACGAACGGAATATGATAATATGCCTTGGTGAACTGGTAATTTAATTACCGCTGCCAAGTGCAATTACATTTTATGGGGGAGAGCATCACCGGGAGGATTTCGCAGCCGACGCCTCCCCCTCTGCGCCCCCCACATCGGCCCCGCCCCCCTGCGCCGTTTTTGACCGCGCCACCTCGCGTCCATAATTTCAACGGCCGTTAAAAACCTCCGATACGGACACGATACTCCGACGGCTTTTGCAGATGCTCCAGCGTCTGGGTCATTGTTAAATCGTCAATGAGTTAATATCAAAAGACTCCGATCGATGAATATGAATAGCATTGAGAAGATAGGGATGAGTATTTGATTAAAAAGAAGAAAGAAAAAGAGGGGAAAATGTAGTAGTAGTAGTAGTACAGGGTTCCCAGCGATCTTGAAAACCTGGAAAACCTGGAAAAGTCAGGGGGAAAAAAATGGCCTGGAAAACATGGAAAAGTCAGGGAATTTGCTCCAAAAGTCTGGAATTTTTTCAAGTACTGAGAAAAAAAATTTAATAAGTAAACAAATAAAAATAAAAGAATTGTGTGTGTGTTACTACCAAACCAGTACATATTTTGTCGGCGTTTAGCCGAGGGTAAAACCCTCGTTTCCACCGTCCACCACGAGGAGGAACCGACATCAGACGGCACGCTTCCACCGTCCAACTTACAACTCCCATGGCATACGTTAATTTGAAATTCAAAATTTTGAAGAAATTTTGAAAAAATGGAGATGAAATTTTGAAAAATGGAGAAGAAATTTTGAAAAATGGAGAAGAAATTTAAAAGACAAAGGCATGGGGCTCATGCCTTTGTTGTTAGTGAGATTTAATAAGGATAACCTTATTTTTAAATTTTTTTTAAATTTAGTAATTATTGAAGATCTCATGCCATGAAGAGTTGGGTTGGCGTTCTGGGCGCACCCTCACTCACAACAGTGAACAATTCGCCAATGACCGAATGCAGGGAACTCCTCTACCACCGTGCGATCCAGCAGTGAGACAACAAACTCGTAGCTGGATACTCTCTACAGAGATAGAGATTGCTGAAACTTTGTCCGGCTTGTTCGGCCCAGGAGAACAGAATACCCTGAGCCACGAGACCCCGGGACTCTCGTGAAGTATTCGGCTCGTCCTGCATCAAAACCTACTTCAATCTGCAACATCGCCTCAACCACCAGCCCGTTTGAGAGGTGTCCGACCCTCCGGTTCTGACTTTGCCTGGTCTAAAGTGTCCCGGGGGGGATGACGGCTTTAGACTTAATGCGCAAGCATCGGCAGATACCGGAGGTTGACCAGTACAGGATTGCCAGGCTTCGATCGGTCACCCCTGCAATTGGTCACTGGCGAATCGCGCAAAGTCGGTCACAGATCGGGATTTTCAGACCACTGTGTACCGGTTGATCCTTGCACCTCGCGGTTCAAGGATATGGCCTAACTACTATCAGTGGTCCTCTGAAGATCATCGTTCCCCTCATGTTCCTCAGGTTCCGCTTGATCTCTTCCGTAAGCCAGGGATATGGGCTAACAACCAAGGTAATAACGTACCAAGGTTCCGCTTGATCCAAGGCTGCAATGGATATGGCCTAACATCCAAGGTGTAAACAGCCCTGCTGCGCGCGAAGCAGGGCACCGAGGAAGTGGTTGATCCATGCCCGAGCGTATTAGGGATATGGGCTAACAACCAAGGTAATAACGTACCAAGGATGCGCTTGATCCTAAATTGCTCGTTACGATGTGTGAAGAGATATGGGCTAACAACCAGAGGCGAGGGAGGGTGCAGAATCACAACAGGTTTGCCGGCGTTTGGCACGGGTCAGAGACCCGCCCCAGGTCCACCACGAGGAGGCTCCGGCACCAGACCCTTTTCTCTCTCTTCTCACGTTTCCTCTCGCTTTTCCTCTCGATTTACTTCTCACTTTTCTTCTCGCTTTTCCTCTTGCTTTCCTTCTCGCTTTCCTTCTCGCTTTCCTTCTCAATTTCCTTCTCGCTTTCCTTCTCAATTTCCTTCTCGCTTTCCTTCTCGCTTTCCTTCTCGCTTTCCTTCTCGCTTTCCCTCTAGCTTTCATTCTCGATTTCCTTCTCAATTTCCTTCTTGCTTTCCTTCTCGCTTTTCCTCTTGCTTTCCTTCTCGCTTTTCCTCTTGCTTTCCTTCTCGCTTTCCTTCTCGCTTTCCTTCTCAATTTCCTTCTCAATTTCCTTCTCGCTTTCCTTCTTGATTTCCTTCTCAATTTCCCTCTCACTGTTTTACTGTGTGCTTTCACTGTTTTATTCTCTTTTATGTTCTCTCTATTCTTCTCTTCTTCATCTCCCATGTCTCTTCTTTTCTCTCCTCTCTTCTCTCTTTTCTTCCTGTTCTTTCTCTTATCTTCTTCTTCTTCCTCTTTCTATTCTTCTCCCTCTCCTCAAACTTTGATTTTACCTTATACGAAGAGGTACTTTCACAAATGAGCCGTAAATAGTAGTTTTTTTTATCGTAGAATATAGTCTATTTGATCCCCAGGGAATCTAGTAGCCAGTAAAAGACTTCTGACAGTGCTTCAGAAGACAAACGCATACTCCGTCACCGAGACAGAGAATTGACGAAGGAAGTGATTCGGTCACTTCATTCGAAGTTAGGAAAAGTCTCAAAATGGTGAGCAATAGAAAAATGTTGGACATCTTATTTATAATCAAGAATCTCATTCCTAGACAAAAGTCCTGAGGACAGAAGAACTCACGATCCCAGTGGCGTGGCGTGAATTGCGATATATCGATTGTTATGCCATTTAAATCCATGGTAAAAAATCGATTATTAAGGTGTTCGCTACGAACACCCTGTTTATCGATCCTTTTCCATAGGTTTTAATGGCCGATACATCGCAAAGCACGCCACGCCACTGCACGAGCCCTCCATTGTTCATCATTTATTCCGGTAGAAATAACGTTGAATCAATAAGAAACTCCATGAAACACAACTACACCGAAACACACTCGTTCATCTTATGTATGAACTGATACTAATAAAAATTAATCATTTATTGTCTCAAACTGTGCTTTTTGCTAAGTCCTGACGACGGCTGAGGCCGAAAAGCTTCGACTATTAAGTTCCTGAATTTCAAGTTAACGTGAGTTAACAGTTTATTTTAACCCATAGCACTGGCTACCCAACAAATCAAAAATTACACAAAAACTACTACCATAATGTTGTAAATCAACACTTTCAATACAAATTGTCATTGAAAGAGCAAAATTGACCAAGACGGATTATAAATATTAGTCGTAAAACAGTAACCTCAGGCGGAATTTTTTTCGTTTTGCAAAACAACCTCTAGTATAGCAATAATGAAAGTTTTGGTCGTTCACTTGCCTCGGCACAGTAAAACAAAACATAAGAGAGCTCATCGTTCCCCGCATGAAAGAACGTAACTTCATTTCAATGTTGCCAAATGTCCCCTCGCAAATTGCATATTAAGTAGGAGGATCTTGAACTTTCCTAACTGGAAATTTCATTGATAATTTTCCCCGAGATTTCATGCAAAATTAAAATAAAAATTACACAGGCACATTTTCATTAATTTGTTTTACAAAGTTGTGCCTGAAAATTGCACAGGCATAACTTTGTAAAATAAATTGATTGTTTGAGTCAATTTGGTGACCTTGGAATGGAGTTACATTCCTTCGCACGAGAGACAAGTTTTATACATTTAAACGTCTGGTCAGTTCTACTTATATGTGACAGACAAGGGTTAAATGGACTACATTTTGCAATTAGGAACTAAAATTTCTGGCTCATCCTTAAAAACACTTTTGTGCATCGGGAAACTAACGGCTCATAAGTTATTTCTAAACTGAGTCAGAAATTATAGTTCCCAATTGCAAAATGTGGACCAAATGAGTCTGGAGGCTATTGGAGCGGAGGAAAACTTATTATTCATGTGGAAGCTACCTTTCATATCAATATGCCGGGCCCCTTTTACTAGTGACTAGATCTGTAAGAGGAGACCTATCTTTCTGGGGACAAAATTCCTTTACTCAGGAAATTTGATCCTAAATCTCAAAAACTGTCGTGAAGCTTGAGGACAAAAATTCCTAGGTTGTAGAAAAATGTTGTTCATGTGTTCGCATAACGTTAAGAACAATTTTCTCCCGGAGGAGAAGCTCTTTTTACACAGATCCACACACAAATGGACTGCATTTTGCAATTGAGCACTAAAATTTGTGTCTCAAGTTTAGAAACAACGTAAGTACCCATAGTATCATATGCACATAACTGTTTTTATAGATGAGCCAGAAATTGTAGCTGCGAATTGCAAAATTTAGTTCAAATTAAGTAACGTTGACTCAGACAGCTCTCGGCGCTCTCTGCTCAATCTTCACCAGATTGAAGGCAAGAGGGAAGTAAAGCAGTCGATAACCTAACAAAATTTAACAGTTAATTTCCACCACGACGCACTTCTAGACCTCGGCTCGTCAAAAATGCTTCCAAAGACACGAGGCACTCTGGAAATTCATGAATAATCATCCAAAATTGTTACATATTGTTACTTTGCTCTATGATGACCCATGTCTCCAGTAAAAATCTTAGCTGGAGGATACGTCTGGTTTTAGAAATACAGCGTTGACAAGTTTCCATATGTAAGCTTTAAAGATTATCGTATTATCAAGTATCTTACTTTCTGTAAACAACTGTCATTGGATGTTTCATGATATTTTAAGACATTTTATCAACAGTCAGTGTACATTTTTCTAAAAAAATACGTTAATAATAAATAATTTTTCTACGTTAATGCTGTTGATCCTGTTGATACAACGTTGCAAACTTGACATCACAGACCTATAAAAATGCTCATTTTGTTCCGTTTTTTAATTAAAAAACGAACTTATTGACCACCTAAAGGTATGATAATGTGGTTTAGCTGAAATTCTATGATAAGATTAGTCTTGTGTAAAAGTTTTACCGCGAGTGTAAGTATAGATTTAACGATACAGCGTTGCAAAGTTTATGTATATAAGCTTTAAAAATGTTTTTATTTTTAAGTTCAGTGTTTGTTTGTTTGTTTTTTTGTTTTTTTTATGATATAAACCATTTACGTTATCTGCAGGTGTAAGATTGATTTGTAGTGATACAGCGTTGCCAAGCTTACAATTTTAAACTCAACGAAGTATGATTTTTTTCAAATTTTTTTTTCCAGTTTAAGATAAAATCAATGGGTGTCATCCCTCATATCAAGCCAAAATATCAAGGTCTGATGTCTGTTCCAAGTGACAATTGGTTTTTGCAATAATACTTTCGCCAAGTTTATTCACAATTCTCTCCAAGCAATAAATAATAGACGATTTTAAAATAAAGATGCTTCCAGTAGTTATTTCATTTTGCTTATTTTTTTATTTACATTGACATTTTTTTCTTTCAATTTTATATGACTTTCTACCGTACATTATTTTCCATTTTTTTTTATTTTTGTATTTTTTATAGTTTTTTATTTTCTTCCTTCAAAATATTTTATTCATGTGATGCTTCAGTATCAGTCCTGTCTTGCCTTCAAATCTATAGAAAACGCCTCAACATGATGCCAATTTTAAACTTTCACCCTCCAAAAGTCATATTTAAATAATTTTAAAATTCTCTCTTAAGGAGGCGTCTGGGTTTTTTATACATTAACGCAACAGTGATTTAAATATTCTATTTAGGTTTTAAATTATATTTTATTGTTTTGTTGGTGTATTTATTATTTTTCGTTCATTTAATAATTTACTTTGCAATTTTTTTTTTTTTTTTTTTTTTTTTTTTTTTTATTTTTTAATATTTTCAAAATCTTCCTTTCTTACGTTCAACATACTCAGTTTTTTAAGGCATAATGAATGTATCGTCTATATCAAGATTTATTTCTACTTAAAAAAACCCAAACGCCTCCATATTCTATGTTAGTTCCTTCATTACACCTAAAAAAGGTTGAATTTGCAACTAAGTCTAGGCAGAATATTTCAGATCTTGAAAGCAACACTGATGCTGAATCATCCATTGTATTCCAAAAATCCTCTGGAATTTCATTTTAAAGTAAAATAACTATTAGAAGAATCCTTACTTTTAACTAATTTTATACAATCGAATGTTAAAAGAAAAGCAGATAAAATTTGCAACGATGTTATTTTAATGCAATTGTCACCCAGGATCAACATAAATCCTCCACATTTCGCTTCACACTATTAACCATTAACTCATATTGTATCTTGTCTCCAATACAATAACAAGATAAAGTAGACATTTTCATAGATGAAAGATGTAAACTTTGCAACGCTGTATTGCCCAAAATTATCGTATACTGATTAAATCTATGCTATACGTCTAAACTTTGCAACGCTGCATTGCCTAAAATTATCGTACACTGATATAAATTTTACTATGAGTCTGCGAGTATCTCTAATTGTATATTTTATGTCTCAAATACTGCTACAATATACAAAACTATAAAAAATGGGTATTTTTAAAGGGCAAGAATGTAATTTTTGCAACGTTGTACTGCTATTAACGGCTCATCCACAATTTGAAAGTTTTACTACGGATTTTCTTATAATTTTTCAGTTACGCGTCATGTTTACTTGAAACTTACATTACTTGTTACTTACATTACTTTGAAACTGGCTTTTGGAAGAAATTCTTCAAAAATATGAAGATTTTTTAGACTCAAACATGCAAACTTTGCAACGCTGTAGCTCCAAATCAATGGCGTGGCGTGAATTGCGATATATCGATTGTCATGCCATTTAAACCTATGAAAAAGGATCGATAGACAGGGTGTTCGCAGCGAACACCTTAATAATCGATTCTTTACCATAGCTTTAAATGGCATGAAAATCGATACATCGCAATTCACGCCACGCCACTGTCCAAAACCAAACGTATCCTCAAGCTAAAATTTTTACCGGAGGCTTGTCTCATCATAAGGTCTCATTTCGGTCACGTACGAATGAAATCCCCGGGTTTCAAAAAAGGTCGCTCCTCTGACATAAGGACGTATCTCACTTTTCACATGAACCGCAGAAAGCATGGATTTGCATGTGACCCAGGGCTCACGAGGAAATTGAGATTCGCCCTTTCGTCAGAGGAGCGACGAAACGGGGCCACTCATTGGGAGGCTTTTTAATCTATTTTCCTCCCTCAATTGGACTGCATTTTGCAATTTGGAACTATAAATTCTGGCCCGGTTTAAAAAAAAACGCATGTGCCATTAGTATCCCTATGCACATAAGTGTTTTTTCAGATGAGCCAGAACTTATAGTTCCAAATTGCAAAATGCAGTCCAATTCGTCGTTACCTCCCACGAAAGAACATAACTACATTTGGATTACATTTTGCAATAAGGAACCACTATTTCTTTCATAAAACCACCGTCCTGCATAGGGAAACCAATGGCCTATACGTTGTTTCTAAAATGAGCCAGAAATAGTGGTTCCTTTTTGCAGAATGTGGTCCATTTCATTGTTGCCAGATTTCGCCTCGTAAATTTGAATTTGTAAAGGAAAATGTTAGGTATTAATTGTACATTTCACCGATTTTTCCGCTGATCTCATGAAAAACGAACATAAATTTTGGATAAAGATTTCGCTTTCTCGTGTTTGTGAAAAATTGAATTCTTTGAATCAATTTGACAACCTTGGAATGGAGTTACGTTTCTTCGTCCGGGAAATGACAAAAAATGAAGCTGAATCCTGTCGTAGCGAATTCAGTGAATAGTTTATTCTGCAGAATCTTGGAAAAATAAGACAGTTTCAAGGCATTATGTTCCGTAGTTCTGCAGTATTACAGAAACAGAAAATCAGGAAAAACTAAGCACCGTCAAATCGTCGCTCCTCTGACGTAAGGGCGTATCTAGATTTTTGCATGAGCCTTAGAAAGCATAGAGTTACACGGAGCACAGGGGTCACGTAGAAATCAAGTTACGCCCTTACGTCAGAGGAGCGACGAAATGTAGTCAAGTTGATTCTACCTAAAATCGCCCGAATGATGACAGCGGCGATGATCAGCGTTGAGGAAGAATGAGGGGCTTGTAGGACAAAGCGCGTAAGTGCAGTTTTTGCTACCTCGAGAAATATGTGTTTGAAGTTTTGAAATTACATGGATCCTTATGGCGGAAAGAAAGTTCAAACTGACTTTTTGAAGCTTAAAAATTGAAATTTGAGAGGGAATTTTTCACAAAATATGCACTAAGACTAGTTTTACTTATGAAATCATTAAAATCTGAACTTTTTCCAAAACTGCTTTTATGCGCCTTGTCCTCCAAGCCTCTCAAATATTTTAGCAGCCCATTTCAAAAATTGAAATTATTGACGGTAACCGATTCATTAGAAGTTGAGGTGATTCGATGAACGCCATGTTTTGTGCCAGAACGACATGCGAAATATCGCGTCGATTGGTTTCATTTTTTCAGCTACTCGTCATTTTTCTCGAATTTTGAGATCGCAATTCTGTTGCCAGGAGACTAAAAAATTCACCTACCAAATTTTGACAAACAAATTCATCGTAATGAAGTCGTGGGTTTTTTTTATGAGACAAAATATTTCATTCGAATGCAGTATTTTTCCTCTATTTTCCTCACGCCTTTAATACTTTGAATTTGTTCATCAAAATTGGTAAGTGAATTATTTAGTCTCCTGACAATAGAATTGCGATCTTAAAATTCGAGAAAAATGACGAGTCGCCGGAAAAATGGAACTAATCGATGCTATATATCGCATGCCGTTCTGTCACAAAATATGGCTTTCATCGAATCACCTTAATTTTCGAAATAGGAGGAAGCTTGAGAGATCTTACCGTGAAGAAGCGATGCTCTGCAAGGTCAGGAACAGCTCTGATGCGGAGGGTGAAGATTGCCATCCTCGTTCATCGCCTTCTCGAATTTTGGCTGCAAAGAAAAAAATTAAACCCTTTTAGAGATAAATTCAACGTAACGCATTGTTGCACATTGTCTAGTATATGGAACAGCTTAACAAATAAGTTGAAATAATGTTGAAAAATAATGGAATAAAACTGCTCTTTTTACCACAAAATTACAATATTCTCAAATAATGTATTCAATAATAATCAATTTTCATATTTAGTGTCAGAAAGGCATGCGATATATCGCATCCATTGGTTTCTTTTTTCCATCTACTCGTCATTCCTCTCCAATTTTGAGATCGCAATGCTGGAGACTGAAGCACTCGCTTACCAATTTTAACAAAGAAATTCAACGTAATAAAGGCGTGGTTTTTTTCGAGAGAAAATATCGCATTCAAGTGCAGTTTCGATATCAGTATCGAATGCGATGTTTTCTCTCTAAAAAAAACCACGCCTTTAGTACGTTGAATTTCTATGTTAAAATTGGTAAGTGAGTGCTTTGGTCTCTTGACAACAGAATCGCAATCTCAAAATTGGAGAAAAGTGAGTAATGACGAGTAGCTGAAAAAATGGAACCAATTGATGCGATATATCGCATGCCGTTCTGACACAAAGTATCGCGTCCATCGAATCACCTTAAGTGTAGAAACACGCGTTTCCGTCTGCTGCTCAACAGATTTTCTGTCATACTTCATTTTTTCTCGGGGGAACTGGTCTACCTAATTTCTTTAAAACTTCCGTGATTTTTTTTCAATGTTTGCAGAATACTACTACTGTAAAAAAACCACGCCTTTGTTACGTTGAATTTCATTGTTAAAATTGGTAAGTAAGTGCTTTAGTCTCCTGACAACAGAATTGCGATCTCAAAATTGGAGTAAAATGACAAGTAGCTGAAAAAATCTGATGCGATATATCGCATGGCATTCTGACTCAAAATATAATACTTTGTATAAATTTCAAGCTATCAAGTTTGCTTGTTTCTCTTCGAAAAAATAAAATAAAGGTGGAAATTTTATGACACCACAATAGAAATGCATGATTTTCCACTTTGGCCATCGATTTATGAAGAAGTTAGGTACTTCGCAAATGCAAAAAATTGCAACATATTTCAATACGCTGAATACCTCGATAACTCCACTGATTGTGAAAAAAATCTCGAGAAAATCAAAGGATTATCGCCCACAGGGATTCTCAAATTATATATCGATGGCCGAAGTGCGAAACCACCTATCTCCGTATGCGACGTCCCGGACCTCCTGTTACACTTTATTTTTTCTTGGTAAAACTAGTCAACTTATTCCTTGAAAACTACCTCGATTTTTCCTCTCTTTTAGCAAAATATTCACGGGAAAAAAACACATTGGATCTAGAGTCCAGACTCTTAAAAAAACATCAACAAGAAAAAGTACTCTTGATTCAGTCAGAATCTAACTTAAATTAAAAACCAAGCCTCTTAATTTAAGCGGATTTCGTTTTGATTCAAGCAAAAATCCGATTGAATCAAGAGTATTTTTTCTTGTCAATGTTTTCAAGAGTCTGGACTCTAAATGCAATGTGGTTTTTTTTCCAGTGTTCTGTAAAGATATCAAGCCCAACCGTCGACTTGATTTTCCTCGAAAAAATAAAATGGTAGAATAAATTTTACTGGAAATACGTGGTTTCACACTTAAGTCATCGATATTAAATGTACCACACTTCTCTCGTAAAAAAAGAAAAAATGAAAAAAAAAAAACATTTTGTTGATGACATCAAGCGACTTACCGAATCAACGCTGAGGAATATACGTGAGCAAAATGACTTCCGAAACTATATTCTCAAATCAAATTTCACAGAAATATCGATGAAAAGACACTACCGAAAATTCGCACGATGACAACCGACACGAGTGACAAATACTACTTCCACTTATTGTAAAACACGGCAAACTATTACTCTGGATAGAAAAAGTAGAGGCTCGCTGACGAAAACTTTCGGCGGATAGAAAACTTTCGGAAAGTAAGGCTGCTCAACTATTCACTGCACCTTCTATATTCACGGAATAATTCACAGAGAAAAATTTTAACAATAAAGTACCGAACACGAAAATAAAGTACCAAACACGAAAATAAAGTACCGAACACGAAACTAAAGTACCGAACACGAAACTAAAGTACCGAATACGAAACTACATTGATGGTAATACTCTTGAAGCACACGACTACCACACGCGGTCCCGAGATGAATATATTTCCGATAAAATATACTTCCGATTAGATTATCCTCCTAGGGGTTGAGCTCAAGCTCAACCCCTACGGCTGCGCGACTTCGACTGACCAAAGTACCGAAAGTTCCGAGCCTTCGAGGTCTCCAACTTTTTCCTCGTTCTTCTCGAAAACAAAAGAGTGGCTTCGATTTCCAAAATATCCCTACATTTCGGGTTTCCCAGGTGAAAGGTCAGTGCAAGCACACAAGAAAATGTCTTCATTGAACTGAAAACTAATTGGATGTATTTCTATCAAACGGAACTATGTGCGTTAAGACATTAGCCCTGAGACCCATACGAATATGTCCATAACAGGGCTCACGTCATATTGCACATAGTTCCGTTTGATAGAAATACGTCCAATTATTACAATAATTAATGAGGGTACCTGGATTTCCCGGATTAATTCATCTCTCACTTTTCACAACTTTCCTTTTTTTGCTGAAAAGTAGTG
>NW_017566800.1:3094850-3118744 GCF_001854935.1 Bemisia tabaci | reverse complement strand
AAAAAAAAAAAAAAAAAAAATTGTCGACAGGAAACGATGGTTCAAGAGTATATATACTATATAATCGTTAATTTCGGGCCAAAGTGTCACACTCTCAAGCGCCAATCTGCTTAAGACCGATTTGAAACAGTAAAAGTCAATAACGACTGATGTAAACACAAATTTTGAATACATGGTCAGAATCTCTCTCATCGTCTGGTCTAGGTTAAATTTGACGAGTAAAGTTAAGTCACAATTTTGGCGCTTTTGACATGCCCTGCTCTGATACCTCATAGCGCTTGTGATCGACTATTTTTTCTTTCCTCAGCAAAAAGTTATAACAATACACGATAAATCGACGGTGAAACTAGTAAACCACGTATATCGCTTTGCGACGTTGCAGACTTCCTGTCATGCTTTATTTTATAAATGGGTAACTATTCAACTTGAATTTTTGAAATTTTCCGAGGTTTTTCTCATCGGTGCAAAGAAAACTCTGTGAAAAACTTGAAGGAACGGTTTTGATTTGTTTTCCTTAAAAAAAATAAAATCTGAGCTGCGACGTTGCAGACTTCCGGTCATGCTTTATTTTATAAATGGGTAACTATTCAACTTGAATTTTTGAAATTTTCCGAGGTTTTTCTGCTCTGTACAAAGAAAACTCTGTGAAAAACTTCAAAGAACGGTTTTGATTTGTTTTCCTTGAAAAAATAGAATTTGAACGGAGATACTTGGGCTGGAAGGTGAGGATTTGTACTTTTCTGTGAAATCTTGATGATGTTGTTCTTGGTCTGTGACTTAAGAATTCTCCTGTGATGTGTTACAGGTGATTTGTGTCAGCCACTGCACTGCAAGAAGCGGGAGATCTGCCTGTTAGAGGACGCTCTGACGGCCGTCTGCGTGAGCAAGAAGGAGCTCCACAGGAACGGGGACATCGTTATCCCGAAATCCAAGATCCTCGCCGACGAGGCCAAGAACAAGCTGAAACACAAGAAAGGCTCCGAGGATGACGACGACATTTTCTACAACTCTGACAACGACGAAAGTGACGACACTGACAACCGCGACGTCGTCACACCGTAAGTCCTCTTTATCCTAATCTCTCTCCTCAGGAAAAACGCCGCATGAGCAACCGAATATTGCCAAATTTTTTTCTCACAATATTGTAATATTGTGAGAACCCTGGCTGTGCCTTGAATACCGTGAAATGTCAGGGAATTTTAAAAAGTCAGGGAAAATCTGGAAATTACAGGGAAAATGAGGGAAGTGCTAGGGAAGAATTGTTCATTCATCTTTTTTAGCTTTTTAGAATGCATTTGATGTTTAGAACAACACATTTCACCTGAAAACTATTTTAAATCATAAATTTTTGGCATATCTTCAATTGTCAGGGGATTTTACTCAAATGTATCAGGGAAATGTCAGGAAACATTTCCTAAATTTTGTTGCAACCTTGAATATATCTTTGTTTTGAAGAAAATTAAAAATATTTGCTCTTGAAATTTTCAGAAACTATAGATCAAATTTCGAACAAAATTCGCTGAGAAATTGAGAAAAATATTCATATTTTGTTTGTAAGTCGTAATTTTTCAAAGGAAATTTGGAAACACGTCGATTTTCCTCCGCATGGTAGCATTCTTCTCCGTACGATTACTTTTTTTTTTACCTCTTTTTCAACTTTTTAATATATTAATACCTAATTGATATTAACACTGGTCAGCAGGTTGGTAACTGTCGAAAAGTTGGTAAGTGTGACCGAGTAGTTTTTATCGCAGATTCCGAGAATGATCTGAATCTGTTTGGTCTTCTCCGGAAAAATCGTATTTTGCCTGAAAATTGGATTTCTCCTGAAATTGAGCCTTTCAGAGAAACTTTAATTTTCTGGAAAATCTGTACATGGTAGAGAAAAACCAAGGTAATTTTCCAGTTTCAGGAGTCGGAAAATATATCTGAGATCATAGATTGCATGCCTATCAAATGTTTCCCTCTGTTCTTGATATGAAGGTTTTTCCTGTCAAATGCCTCATTCCCTCCATCTACCACCGTGCTTCATCACCTCAAAAATTTCTTTACATTCAGTATGCCATAAAAAATGTTGTCTCTTCTAAGTGTGTAAGCTTTTCATTTTCTGGGCGAAGATTGTTCCCCAAAATAATCAGACTGTATTGATAGTTTGTTTCCATGTTAAAAATTACCTACTAAGTTCGAATTTCGCAGCTTTGCAAGAATACTGTGTGATTTTTGAGTTTTGAGGTCGGTATTCTGCATAATTTATTATGTTTTGATTTTACATCTAGGTGATTATCTCAAATCTATTATGAAAAATATTCGTCTTGTTTGCAGGCGTTGCGCACCCTGCCCAGTAATAACTCCAGCTTTCATTTGTGGCACTGACAACAAGACTTACAGCTCCATTTGCCGCTTGGACTACCACAATTGCATCCATCAGTCTACTGTAGCTATAATGTGCCATGGATTTTGTCCTTGCAAAAGTAAGTTTTTTGTTTCTTGTTTTTTCTTTTTCTTAGTCTCTCTATTGTTAGAGTTTTACCTAGGAACCACTATTTCTAGCTCTTCTTCAGAAACAACACATCGACGGTGAAACTACCAAACCACGTATCTCGGTTTGCGACGTCGCAGACTTCCTGTCATACTTTATTTTTTAAATGAAAAACTACTTAACATCCAGTCTTGAAAATTTCTGTGATTTTTCCTCTTTGTGCGGAGAAAATTCCTTGAAAATTTCAAGGAATGATATTGATTTGGTCTACTTCAAAAAAATAAAATGTGAGCGTAGATTTTTAAACACCGCAAACGAGTTACGAGGTTTGGTAGTTTCACCGTCGACATGTGTCATTAATACCTCCATGCGTATAGGTGCTTTTATGGTTGAGCCAGAAATATGCCGTAATATTGGTGGAAAACTACAATATTCCTCAAAAAGAAGGAGAATGGTGACGACTATGGAAAAAAAAATTTTGTTTTGGTTTTGTCAAAATTAATTCGGCTAAATCTTGTCCATCTCATAAGTCAATCATTACAATAAGGTAAAAAGTCAATCATTACAATAAGGGAAAGGTAAAGGTTTGAGGTGAACCCTTTGTGAAAAGTATCAAGCATTGAGACATCGAATATTTTTTTTCTAAAATAATAGTACTGATTTTACTTTATATCTCAAAATTACAGTATATGTTCATTCGGAATGAAAATTTGTGCACCATGATTAGTCAATTACAAATTCTATTTTTGGATAGGTAATTCTGTTTCAAACTTAGAATTTCTGAAGGATTTTTATAGAGTAAACTGGAAAGAGGTGTTAGTATACCAATAGATATATTTTTAAGTAAAATTGAAAATAAAACGATTATTTCAGTATAATGACTAACCTAAACCAAGGGAAAAACCCTGCAACAATCAAAAGTCAAGTTTTCAACTCTGAATTCCAACTTGATTTCAGCATTGAATGGTTTTTTATGTTTATTCATGATTGAAACTCTCATGTAGCAGGTGGCGATCATTCATGGAAGAAACAGAAACGAAATGAACGATTGGGTAACTTAAAATCGAAGTACTCAAAAATTAAGGATGTCGACAACAGTATCAAGAAAGTAACGTCAAATCAACTTTTTGCTGATAAATATTCCTTCATACCGCAAGATTTCAAGTACGAGAACAAGCATTACAAATACATCAAGTATACAAAGCACGACAACAATTTGAACAAGGTAAATCTTATTCCTCATTCTAAACTCAGGTTTAGCATCATTTTGGAGAGGTATTTTGGGTATTTGGTAAACACTGTTGTCAAGATTCTCCAAACAAATTCAATCCTTCCAATTTTTGATTCCATTAAAAATTCCTTTCGGCAATAAATTCGCCTATCTTCGAAGAACCAAAAAGTGAAAATACTCCACAGGACAAAGTTAAAATGAAAGCTCAAGATCGTATGTTTTGTCTTCAAAACTTCACCTTGAAAACCATGCATGCAACAGGAAAGTTCAAAATCCAATCTTTAGCAAGATTTTATCATGTACTCTCAACGCTACTCAAACGGAACACGGATCATGCAAATGACATCACATATATTTTTGCCATTTACTGATGTTAGTTATGGAGTCTCATATCTCCTCTAAAAATTGGTTTCTTAACTTCCCGTTTCATGAATCATTTTTTACGTAAAAGTTTGAAGTGAAAATATGTGAAGGAGTGCTTGAGTTGATACCTTGTCTAGTGCCCCATCACTAATTCTTTAGGTCGCATTTTCAAAAATTTAAAGATAGTAGGCTCATCCAAAGGATGTCTTTTGTCAATAGCTTTAAAAATCATAAAAATCAGCTCAGCAGGTCTAGAGAGCCAACCCAGACAAAAAATGACTTTACATTGTTTAAATTGGAAAATTTACTTCTTCATCATGTAATGTCATAAAATCTCAGTCATTTTTTGAAACCGTAAAGAAAGTGCCAGCTTATAGCCTCATATGGACGTATTTCTGTCAAACGAAACTAAGTGCCAATTTGAGTTCCTTTTGAGGAATTTAGAATGCCCGATAGCGCGTTCTGTCAAACGGAACTAAGCGCCATGAAAAAGCATTGCGAGTATAGGACGGAATGAACCCGACGCCCGGTTCTGCCGCCAATGCAAGCCCCCCTCTACCTTCCTCCCCCTATGACGCATAGTTCCGTTTGACAGCAATTCGTCCATATGAAGACTATTACCCGCGGATAACCGCATAAATCATGGAAATAGGCCCAGAGGATCTATGAACGAACTATGACAAAAAATGAAAATTTGGAGAGTCAAAGAGCTTATGTATAATTTCTATAGATCTACTGGGCCAATTGTTATGACAATTGTGGTTACCGGCAGATAAGAATCTCTCATTGGGCGTCAGTAATCTTTTGATTGTTTCAAATATTTGAATTGTGATCCAGGTTTTTTTTTCCTATGAAGTGGAACCTCTCAGTAATTCATCTTCAGAAGTGAAAGTATTCAAATTCCACCTTTTGATTTTTGTTGACTGTTCTTGAATTTTCTAGATAAACTTTGGCTCAACGAAAATTCCATACTCGGAAGACAAACAAAAAATGAGAGGATACAATGATGTTCTGGATAAACCAAGCCATAACTCTCTGAATCATTACAAAGAATGCTCACCATCAGCACAACAAACAATGGGCAACCGGCTTCTCGATTGGTTCTCTGTTATCATGGCAGATTCAAAAAGGAGGCGCTTCCGCAACAAGAGCAGTAGTAAGTAGTATTTTAACTTTCTCCTAAAATGTATTTCTCTGAAGAGGTGAGGTAATTTTAAAAGCTTGAAATCTCATGCGAGAAATACAATCACCCTTAAACAATGAAATTGTTACCATTAAGCTGTAGCTCAAGACCCATGACAATTTTAAAGTTTTTTACCTACCGAATTACTCTTGTGCCTGTGTCACACTATCAAAGCGTTCCATCAAACCGTCAAGGTCAGTGCTCTGCGTATGTCCGTTTCTGTGACGAAGAAATAAAGGATCCAATCAGAGCTGACTAACTCTTCAAAAGCGTGCGGGCTGCACGCTTTTGAAGAAGAAGCTGCTGCGCGCGCATCTGGACCTCCACATTTTGATGGGAGTGTTTTGATAGTGTGACGCAGGTATTTTTCTCTTTGCCATAAAGCGGTGCAAAAAGTTTGGTGACACCAAACTCATCTTCATTGCAGCATTAACAGCGTAAATTGATTTCTGGAAAACTAATTGTGGTTCTTCCAAAAAATGATACGATTATCATTTTCTACAGCACAACAATGGTTACCAAAAAATGTTGAGTGCTAAAATGGAATCACTTGCATATCATCATCAACCAACTTTCCTTGACATATTTTTGCAGATGCTTACTTCCCATCCGGGTGCAAACTTGAAGTGAAATGGATGTTCCAGCATCTGGACACGGATGCCGACTCTCTTCTCTCTCTCCAGGAACTTTATGATTTGGAACATGATGAAAACGAACATTGTATCAAACCCTTCTTGAATGAGTGTGATATTGACAGGTAAATGAATGCTCCTCAGGACTGCATTATCTCAAGTCATACTGAGTTTCAGAATCTACTGTTTTTGTAACTCCAGCGGACTGATTGTGGAAATTTATAGACAAAGAAAGCAAAAAGGATATAGAGGGATCCTATTGGTGTAGGTGGGTGGTTGCAATGGACAAAGGAGGTCGGTAATAGACTAGGTAGATAACCTAACCAATAGCAACCCTCGAGAAACCATTTATTTAGTCCATAAGAACCACCCATTGTAATCAACAGGATCGCTTTGTACTCCTTATGTCTTCTTGTCTATCAATTTCAACAATCAGCGAGCAGGTTCTTCACCTTGAGTTGATCCTAGTTATTTTTTTTTTACTCTCCATCGCTCAGTCAACATTAAACAATTAAGCCTCTGTTTTTAACCCTTAAAAAATTTGATTTCTTTGTTGTTTCAAAAAACTTTAAGAAGAATAAATTGCAAAAAATCATTGACACACTCCCAAAAAAACTCAGTTATTTTAGCGCAGCTTGTTTTAGAAATTTAGCCTCGGCATCAAAAAGAGCAGTCTAATTGAGGATCCAAGTGCAAAAAGAAAAAAAAATGAGACCACTGTACAAGATAAAATTTCAAGATTTCCCTAGGTGAATGGCATACTGTAGGATAGGAAAATCATAAATTCTCAGGGGCTGAAAATGAAACTTACCTCACCTTGTACCTTTGTACCGTACGCTTATCCTTGTACATTACCCTTACTGCAACTTACCTTGTTAAAGCCGCCAAGAAGTGAATGGGGGAAAAAAAGATGAAATTTTTTTTATCAGGATCGCTGTTCTGCTTTACTTGGGCAGAAAATAAATGGAATCCGTAGGATAGAGCCTTTAGAGAATTTGCAGGTGTCTGAAATTTAATGAAGTTCGAGTTTAAGTGGAAACTACTGAGTGAACTGAGCAGGAGAATACCCTTGGTTCATGAATCGAATAATTATAAGAGAAGATATGACAAAATTATCTAATCTGCTAAAATACATGTCTTTAAATGGGAATTGCTGCCAGATAACGTCACTGAGCGGTGTATTTTCTAACTTTTAAATCTATTTTTATACTACTTCCCATATCAGAAAAAAAATTATAAAAAATACTAAGAAATCAGCTCTTTAAGCACTTTCAGATGAAGCAATAAAACATTTGCATGCAAATTCTCCATTGTTAGCACAAGTGCTTGTGAAACTAATTGTAAATGGTTGTTTAATTAGTTGTAAATGGTACCTTATTAATACTTAAATGCTCATGTACCTTTCCAGAGATATCTTCATCAATCCAAAAGAATGGTGCCGATGTTTCGAAAAAACAGAACGACCATGCGCAGCAGTGCGGAGGAGAATCTCAACTCAGCTGCTTGGTTAGTTATTCATTCCTATCAGAATTCTAATTACTCAAGAGTCTGGCTTAATTTTAAGATACAAAACTAGAGGAATCTGGAATGGAACACTTCATTTAAAGCAGTAATTTTATTATTACTTATAATTTTAAGAAGGAATGTGTGTTCCTGTGACGTGTTAAAAAATTACTCTCTTTTTAAGATGCCAAGTTAAAAAAGTTGTTAAGTCAGTCAATTATGAGACAATGGTCATTTCACGCCCCTAGCATAACTTAAAGCAGAGATTCAAACTTAACAGCACTAATCCTGATACTGCAACTATCGATTTGTGTAGATGAGTAGGTGTGACTGTTCATCAGAGGGAAAGCTTCAGTGCTACAAGCAAAAAAATGAAGCATTGGTGCCATCGGTCTGAGGATTGTTTTTCGTTTTTTTTTTTTTGCTTGACTCAAACAAGTGAAAACAAACTGACATCTTGATAGTTTGAAGTATCCAGTTACGAAAAAGTAATTTTCTGAAAAGAATATTAAATGATTTTACCTGAATGCTCGGGGTTCGAAATTGTTGGATTATGATACAACTGTAGAATCTCTTTAGGCATATATTTATGTGCCAAAAACACTGGATTGCTCACAACTTATAAATTATAGGCCAGTAGCAAGTAATGTCCTTTAAAAAGGGAACCTCGGATTCTTCAATCCAACCAGAAAAAAATCGTTGTAGATTTCAATTTCTTCCCGTTTGCCGAGCCTTTTGTTTTGGAAGTAAAGAACATTTGTCAACTAATTTCATTATTTTTCCATTAAATTGAATAAAACTTTTTCGAACAATAATTTTTCAGATTTTCAGCCAAAAAAATATATGTAGGTCAATCATCATACAGTTTTAAAGTGAATTTATCATCGGCCTGTCAAATATATTTGATTCAACCAGATGACTACCTAGACCTGTGCCTTGTGCATGAAGCGAGTAGGTACGCTGTGTGGACTTCTCAACTCTTCTTGGCCAAAAATTACGGTGATGGTTAATGCAGGAATTTTTTTACTGTATATTTTACGGGCAAGTTTAATTCATGGTGGATAAAAATTGAAACAGGGTTATTTTTAGGCGCCCGCAGTAGGGGTGCTCAAACGAATTCTTGCCGGAACGCTATCGATATCGTCTCTTATTGAAACTGGCGGCAGTACCGACAGTGGCGATGATATCGACAACAACCGGCCTTATCGGATTTTTGAGAGCTCGCACTCATTGCATTGTTGCCCCGCGTGTCGGTTTATCAGATTACCTGGCGCGGCGGCGCGTAAAATAGATGTACAAATGGCAACAGCTTATTTTCGCCGGCTCCGAAAACTCTGATCGCTATCGACAAGAGCGCTCATATCGTAACTTTTTCTTAACGGAACTGTTTCGGTGGCTTACCGACAACCGATTGAACAGCCCTAGCCCGCAGTGCCAGTGCCTTTAGAAAGTAGTTTAGATTCGACTTTGGCTATTAATTACTCTAATTTTAATCGCTTCTTTGCATTTGTTTTTACAGGATCCTACATGCCTTCCTGCGATGATGAAGGATATTACACCCCAACGCAATGTCATTCTGCGACTGGTATGTGTTGGTGTGTTGATAAGCATGGTGTTGAGGCACCCAATTCTCGTATCAGAGGGAAACCAGAGTGTGGTGAGTTGTTTGTATTTTTCTGTATTCTAAGTCATTTTTAATAGTACAAAGAGCCAATTTATAAATTTTACCTAGTTTCTCATTTTTGAATGTTATCCATGTCAGAATTTTTCTTCTTCTACCTATATATATGAGTCGCTTTTATAGCGCTCTTTGGCGCTGTGCGACGCCTAATCGCCACAAAGCTCGGTCTTCCCACAGGTCATCAGGGAGTTGACAATCTCTTATCTCATTTAACACCCCCTGTCGCCAACCTCTCACTGGGCGTCCCCTACGTCTCCTCCCAGGAGGAACCCAATCAAGCATCTTTTTTGGCAGCCTCTCTTCCGTCATCCTATTGACATGACCATACCAAACAAGTTGTTTGGTCATGACGTCGAACATGATGTCATTTTCGACTTCCATTATCTGACGCACTCTATCATTACAGACCCGATCTCTCCTAGAAATTCCTGCTGACCTTCTCCAGAAATCCATCTCCGTTGCTCTTAGCATATCCTGTGTCCGTTTCTTCAGCTGCCAAACTTCACATCCGTATGTTAATATACTTTTGACTACAGCGTTGTATATCCTCCTCTTGTTATCTTTGGAAATCCGCTGATCCCAGAGGATTCCATTTAACATCGCTATAGCCTTCCTTGCTAAGGTGTTCCTTTCCCTGATAGCTTGATCCGTCCTTCCATCCTGGGTCAACCGCACTCCCAAGTACTTAAAGTGCTCGCAGCCTTTGATCTGCTGCCCATCCTCCAACTCAATGCTTTGCTGATCACCGCCAAAAGTCATCTTCTCAGATTTGGATATGCTGACTTCCAGACCCCACTTCCGATACTCTTCTACTAACTTGCGCATCATGTATTCCGCGTCATCTTGATCTTGAGCAACCACCACCTGGTCATCAGCAAAGCACAGAGTAAACAGAGTTTCGAGATCACCCAAGGGGACACCCATACCAGAGCATTTCTTTTTCCATTCTTTTAGCACGCACTCGAGATAAATTTTAAATAATGTTGGCGACAAACAACATCCCTGTTTTAAACCCTTAGTCACATAAAATCCCGCTGACAACCCCCCATGGCACTTAACTTTGGTAAAACTCCCTTTATAAAATCGCTTAACAGCGTCAATCAACCCCCCGTTAAAATTCGATTTTTCCAAGGCCTCCCAAAGTTTCACCAACGGCACGCTGTCATACGCCTTCTGGAGATCCACAAAAATTAAATGCAGTTCCTGAGCTACGGCCATTTTCTTCTCAATGACCTGGACAATAACAAAGAGGTGATCTATCGTAGACCTGCCAGCTCTAAAACCAGCCTGCTCCTCTGCTTCGTGATCCTGCCATTCGTCCTCGATCTTCGCTTTCAGTATCTTCCCGTACACTTTGCTTATTGTCCCGGTCACTGAGAGCCCCCGGTAGTTGTTACAGTCGTCCTTCCTTCCCTTCTTTTTGTAGATGGCCTTGATCCAAGACTCCTTCCACTCCCTTGGTACCTCGTCACCCCTGATGCATTGTAATGCATTTGTTCTTCTTCTACCTCCCCTCACTAATTTCAATGTTTTAGCAGGTGTGCAAAAAGTTCTAATCCTTCCCCCAAATTCAGTAAACATTCTCTCTATTTCAACCAAAATTCATGATCACTTCCCTGTGACAACTTAAAAAAAGAAAAAATAAACATAATTAAAAACCTCCTATCCAAAAAATTGGATTAATTCAGCGCCAAAACGTTTTATTTTGCACAGGATTCTCCTGTTTTGTCCCCTGTTCAGACTTATTCCCTGTTTTTCCCTATTCTCGCGGGGGTTCTCCCACTTCACACGATTGGGCAGGTTACAGGGTCAGGAAGTTTCTGCACCCCTTCGTGTAAATAAAAATGTGGATCCCTCTTTGTTCTTTAGTTACAGCAGAAAGTTCCTTCTAATATCAAACACGCAAAAATCATGGATTTTGGAAGTAACTGTGACAAAGAATAAATGTTTATACATTATTTCAATGGAAAAATTCACAATTTTATCACGTAATGGAAAAAGACTTGGGTAATATTTCCAAAATCAGAATAAAGGGGGCTCGTCTACATACTGCCACCCGTCCATATAGCTGCCAAAATCATGGAAATCAAACCAGCAGGATGGTAGAACGAACTATGACAAAAAATGAAAATTTAGGGGGTTAGAGAGCTTAAAGTATTGATGATATCCATATTTCTCTTCACGTGGCTCTGCAGCCAGCCATACAGACTCAGAAAATCAATATTCTATTTTGCCTAAACACCTACATAGCTTTTGACATCCAATTACGTTCGTTGTATTAGTTTCATTGAATAAAGCATGTCTGCTTACAGAAACCATACTTGGACTGAACGGGTCAAAAAGCAAAGTTTCTGACTCGTTGAACAATAATAGTAGTGCAGAGGATGATGACGATGACGATGATGATGACACAGACCAAAGTCTAGAGGGGAGCGCAGATCAGCCGCTTGACTTTTAAGCGCATCATCAGCAAATTTTTTAGGTCATTTCAATGTAAGTAACCTACCTCTAGGTGGCACTTCTATCAAAACCGGTCTAAAGAATAATGAGTGGAAAATCCTTAAATCTTAACATTATGATGCATCGATGGCCAAAGTGCGAAACCAGGCATCTCCGTTTTGCGTCGTTGGAGACTCACTGTCATTCTTTATTTTTTGATTGGAAAACTATTCAATGTATTCTCTCAAAAAATAACGTGATTTTTCTTCTCTCTTATCAGAATATTCTCCTTGCCAGAAATTTAGCTTGTTTCCCTTGGAAAAATTATAATAGAGGTGGAAATGTTGAAACACCGCAATGGAGGTATGCGATTTTGCACTTTTGCCATGAATATGCTGATAAAAAGACCAATTTTTTTTGTATTTATCCTTTTCATTACTTGAAGAATGAACTACTGAAGCTTTGCTGTAGAATTCCCTGGAATCTCAACACTAATTTCTCACAAAACTTCTACTAAACTTGGAGGGGATCTCAGATGAAATCAGAAAATGACTTTTATGTGGCATCAAAAAAAAGAGTTTTAAGGAAAAAAGTACATGAAAGCCTATGACACAAACACATTTAAACTGCTGATTTCAAAGTGTACTGAATTTTTTCACAATGTAAGGTATAAAGTGAGCTTTAATAAAAAAAAAGAAAAAAAGAAAAAAAAAAAAAAAATTAAAATAAAAAAAAATTAAAAAAAAAAATATTCCAATATTTTCAATTTCATCACTCAGTATCTGCATCTGCTGCAAACCCTTTATCTGTCACTTTAGAGCTTATTGCAATCTCTGAAATTATTTATTCCTCTGAAAGTCGTGTTGTTTCAACAGTTTAGTGCATTCCTTTCACTGAGTAAATGTTTTTTAAGCAATGTTGTTGAGTGAAAAATGCGTTTCTAAACTTTTAAAAAACTTGTGTCACAGAGCTTGCACTTGAAAGTACATATTTTATATCTTATTAAATTTTGTGGCTCATTTATTTTGACAGCATATCCACATTGAAACTGAAGGAATGGGTCCTCGATTTGTGATGTTGTAGGCTTTCTGTCTCATTTAATTTCTTAAAATGGAAGCAGAAATGTTGAAACACCGTTAATGAGATAAATGTTTCTGTAATTTCACCTTTGATATCGGAATCTGCATCAAGTTTCAGCCTAATGGAAGATTTTTCCGAACACAACTACGATTGCTACATTATCTGCTAGTTGAAACACTTAACCATGCATCATTCTAAAATGTATTTTTTTTTTTTTCGTTTTACAGGTGAATATTTGAGTGAGCTTTAGATCTTTCAGTGAGCATTCTCTTCATTTTGTTTCGTTAACAATGCATGGCTGCTTTTCTAGTATGTAGTTTTACGTCCAAGGGTTTCAACTCAATGATGCGGAACTCAAGTATTACATATACTCATGCAAATAACGAGCGAGACCTACAAACAAGGTGGAATTAAGTAATAAAATTTTGTGCAATTGTTAGGTTTAAATCCAGGATAAGTTTTATTTTCTCTCTTTTTTTTCGCAGTAAGAATGAGTACGAAATAATTAAGGGAAATACTTCATGAAACAACGCGCTTTTTTAGATTTTTAAGTTTGTAATATTGACCCAAAAAAAATTAAATCATGTAACATGTCAAATCCGATCCCTACGCATCATTTCAGTTTAAGCCATTTTTTAAGAAACTGAAAGTTAGTGTGTATCATTTTAAATTTTTTTCTATGAACATTAATATCTTAGATAACTGTTTCTCTGTGTTAAATGTTTTTACAGTAATTACCTACTCTTGTATTTGTAGAAATTTCCAGCACTTTTCTGTAAATATTATTATGTGTCACATTCCTATCTTTTTTGTCGCTGTTTATTTATTAACTGTTTCTGTGTGGAGAAAGTTTGAAGTTCATTTTCACTTTCCTAGACTGCTGTTGATAGTCCCTTAAGCCGGATCGTAAGTAGAACAAAAGCATGTGCCATCGTTTTCATTTTTCAAAACTCTCTTTGACTTTTGAAAAAAATATCCTCATGATCATCTCAAAATTGTTCAAAACATTGTATTATTTTAAATAATAAAATAATCAAAGCACTCAGAGTAAAAGAAGTCTTATTAATTTAGAGCAATAAAGAAACTCGAAAGGCTGTTTTTTTTACATAAAGTAAATATTACTTAATCAAAAGATAAACCTGAGAATTGAAATAGCTCAAGTTTACTTGAGCAAATAAATAAAATTAGTGTAAATTTCAAATATTATTGACTGAATGGGATTATAAGGATCAACAAGCTGACCTTGAAACTGTCTGCAAATGAGTGAGAATTAATTTGAAGCTTTATATACAAAATAGTAAAAGGTTCGTTTTACTAATTCTGTCTTGCCACAATTCTGTCTGCAGTTGAATTTGCACATTTCAAATATTTGGTTTCATTCATGTTCAAGTTTTGATCTCCAAACAACAAAATAATAACATTTCCAACGGAACATAGCCATACAAAAATGGAAGTTTTGTCTTAGCTATGAATCAAAATATTACTTTTCCTTTTTTTCCGGTTTTATCAATTTTTATTCGTACATTTCCTGTCAAGCTTTTGTTTATCCCGTCTCTTCAAGACGGTCTCATCCTTTTTTTTAAAAAAAAATTCTACAACAGAAAATCATTCAGTTGAGATTTTGTTTTGTCCATCAAGTATGTACACCTATGTATTTTACTAAAAAAAATACACTCAACCCTTTGCTCCACATTCAATATTTTAACAGGAAAAGTAAAAGAAAGGAATCACTGTATACAATATTACCTTGGTTATCCAATGAATTGTGGCAAAACCTGTGCTTGATACCGTAATTGCCATTCAATCAAATATTCATTAAAACACAAAACCATCTGAAATATGTACAGAAAAACGAAGATAACCGATTCATACTTTGGGCGTTCCAATAAATTCATCCACCAATGCATAATAACGTGCCAGGTTAACTTTGTAGAGGCTGTCAAGTTTCTGTTCGAGAGACAAATATTGACGGTTCAGGGATGCTTCATCATCAAGTCAAATACCTGGAGCACTGAATAAGTGAAGGGCGGATAATCAAGGTATTATCGTAGTGGCACATTGTTTCATGTACTTGTACCTATGTATCTGAAATCATTTTTAGGTTTGTCTGTTTCCCTCTTTTGTTGTACTTTTCCTTTTTCCAAAGTGTAATTTTATTCTTAGATTATTGAAAGTAATGTCCTCATCAGTATTATCTAGTACTTACTCAATATTTTACTTATATTTCCTTTTTGAGCTCCTTAACGTGTAGAAAAATCGCTCAAGTATTGAATTTGAACGCATAGGATGCCCTGCATCAATAAGTGCCATGTTAATTGCTTTAATTTATCGCAAATCACTTTGCAATGCAATTCTTGTATCCTAGAACAAAAGCTTGTTTTCCAAAAGATCCTGTATTTGACTCCTAAATTTTCAATCACTGTCGCAATACATTTCCACAGCACTAGTAATACTGTAATAGTTTTCAGACGTTCGTTAAACGATTACCTCATTCATCAGGTGGAGTGCACTTCAGCTCTCGATGAAAAATGAGCATAAGATTACTCTTAAATTAATGAAGAAAGAAGCAAATTTTTCTTTCCCATCTCTCTTCATACTTTGTTCATTTGAAATAATTCAACTGAAAGTTGTGAGAGTAACGTTTTCATTCATCTCATGAAAAATCTGTCCACTTGTATGTTCCTCCTAGTTTTTTTCTTATAACTTTGTCTTGGTTTTTGAAACAGAGCTCTAAACTTTTTCAGGATCAAAACTCCATGAAAATCAAGTTAATAATAATGAAAAAAAAAAAAAAAATTAAAAAAAGTATAATTCTCTTTATCGGAGCGATCTTAAGCTATCACAAAATAACTCAATTTGAGTGAAATCCAGTGTCATAGTCTCTCTCTCTCTCTCTCTCTTTTGTCTCCTTGGAAACCGATTTTCTTGAATTAAAAGTAATTTTGTCAAATCTGGATTTTGTGTAGTTTACACATTTTTGTCAGACTTGTTGTAGGCACTTCCATTTGTTTTGGAGGAACTTAATTTTGGTTTCAAAATCATCACAATTAGAATGCATTTATTGGCTTAGTTGTTACATCACCTATTTATTTTTCTTCCTGATGCAAAATAACTTGATGTTTTTGCTGTTTAAGAATTGTTATTTTTCCAAATAATACTCATTGAATGTGAGGTAATAAAATCCATCCATCTTTTATAAGTTACTTTTTACATTCCAAATTTTATTCTTAGATGGTAAGTCAATCTCTCCAAACTTTTCAACCTATGTTGCCGTCCAGAAATCTTCTTGTTTTACTTTTTGTCTTTGAAAGTAGTCCAAAAGTGTTTGTTTTATTTTTTCGGATTGTGTGCTAAAACGCAAGTTAATAGCCCTCAACCTGTCAGTATTATAAAAATCTATCAAATGAAATGTTTTTCATTATTTGTGGAATTTCTAATAATTTTATTATGAATGGGAAAACAAAAAGAAAGATGTCCTACATCAAAATAAAAATTGAGATCTTCATATCTTTGTTAAGCTTCAGGTGAAAGTACAAACTAATGCATGTGTTGAAAATTAATAATCTCAATATGAGGTTTAAATAATTAAATACCAGGCATTTCATAACGCAATCATGTTTTCTGCAGCTCTTTGCCCTAAGATCAAAATTGAATTGGTCATTCTCAAAAAGACTGAAGTGCCAGCAATGAGAAAATAGAAAAAAAAAACCAAAAAAAAAACAGTGGGAACTGTTTAAATTGACTCCTTCTAAATCTCAAAGCTGTAAAATTATGAAATGATAAATTAATAAATTATCGCACTCTCAATTAATCTAAGATACAAAATGGATCGATTATGTAATGAAGTTTCTACTTTATGCGTATTTTCATTTTTGGCGCCTAAGTTGTTTTGAAAATCACCCATTCAATCAGTCTCAAATGCTTATTAAACCAATAGTTTTCAAGCATACCTGCAAGTATGAAGACTTAAGGTGACTTGTACTTTACAACAATTCAAACGAAGCTAGTCATTTTTTCCTTAACTTAAAAATTGAAAGCATCATCAATACTGATCAACACTGCACCGATAAACTTATTTGTGCTTTTTTTTTTTATCTCACAGTGTTTTTTTCTTCTTTTTTTTTGTGTATAACTCTCTGCAGAATCACTTCATGTCTTATTCTTTTCTTTAGGTTCTCAGTATTCTCACTAATGTTCAACATTTACTCTCAATGCTTTCTATGGATAGCAATTATTTTTGCATAGAAGTTTCATTGATCTTCATCATGAAACTTAATCGGAAGCTCAGTATTTAGGAGATAAGATGAAAATTTCTGGAGTATGATTTTTCAGTGATATTTGTTTTTGTCCAACTGTTATGTAACTGTTTGTCTGTTAGATTTGTAACAGTTAAGCTCCTACTTTCTAATATTTAGGCAATTTTAACACTTTAATATATCTCTTTTTTTCTTTTTTCTGTTCATTTTTTTATTATTTCTTGTATATACTATTACATTAAAACTTTAGTAATACACAAACGTTATCATGTTCTCTTTATCACCATGTCACCTCTTCACCTACATAGCCTCCAATTATGATTGCATCCTCAAAAAGAGAACTCAATTCCAAAAAAATTCAAAATTCAGAAAACTTGGAAATTTAAAATTCCATAGACCGACCAAACTACAATTATGATGGAATCAATTTTGTTGTGGATTAATGATAAAGCTATTGTAGTTTTATCTTTCATATTTGAGGTCCACACTAAACCCTTGTAGGACCATAATGTAATTTAGCACCCTCTAAAACCTTAATAAGGTACTTAACTCATCATAACTTATTCTTTGCAATACTTTGTAGCGTTTTTCGACACAATTAAAATTCTGAGGTTGATACAAATCTTTCTTAACAAGTTTCTCTCATCGCAAAACAAATCCCTGTTTTAGTCAAAATTATTAGAATGAAAAAAAGGTCACAAGAGTTTTAAAAAGCTCCACGACTCTGCTGGTTCACTTAATTAGCGAAAAACAAGAAAAAATGCTTTATCAGAAACACTCGTTTCTTGGCGTAGGATGCTCTGGCAGGTCTCGGGACTGGGGGCAATCGATTCTGCGCCTCAAACTACACAGAATTTGACACAAATCTCACAAAGTTGTTTCCTGCCCAAAATCGAGAAAAATCGACACAGGTTATAAACAGACTAAATTTTTCCGAGTTAAAATCGAAAGTTCTTTGATCAGGTTGCGATGAAGCTGGTCCAATTGGAAATGACCCACTGGGTGCGGTTTTCTGGTCTAAAATGCTCCACGAGTTCATTGGAACTTCCAACTGACCAATGCTAAATCCGAATCCGCAGTTTTCTGACACCTACATGATGAGCAATCCTTGTCAGATAGAACAGATGGCTTAAAAAGGCGTTTTTTCCCCAAGATAGCGGCTATGCATATGAGGAAGAAACCTGAGATTAGCTAATGTTTTCAATAGCTGACTTAATTAAGGAGCAAATGATGTGTATGTATGCTAGATTTTCTTAAAAATAAATCAAAGGAGATACAACTTCAGATTCAGCGACCCAATAACACAGTTTAAGCAGCTGTGTACCTAAAATTTCATCTAGCCCACTTTTTGGCTACGCCCGCACCAGGCGCCTGGACTGTTTGTCCTAATATCTTGAGCCGAGACAATGATGCAATTTAATATTAAATATCGATATTCATACCCAGAACTAGGGATAGTCATCAAGTTTTTCCCAAGATAACCCAGGCCAAGTGGGTAAAAACTTCAGCATCGACAGGGTGTTCCAGGCTGGGGTAAACATGCTGGGGAAAAATCGTTCCAGGCTGGGGTAAACATGCTGGGGAAAAATCAGTACTTTTTCAGTACATTCCCAAGAAATTCAGTGCCTTCTTATCAGATAAATTCAGTACCTTTTAACTAGAAAAATTGAGTACTTTTTCAGTACCTCCATTTAACGAAATTCGAAATATTTCGAAAATTGGAAAATTTCGCTCGAATTGCGATAAAAATGATGTAGACACAAAATTGCATTCATGGCTTGAAGATTGACTGACTACATCATCGCAATCTTGCAGGCAAATTCCACTCTGAGAATCAACATGCAGGGGATTGCACTCTTTCCAGGCTTTAATAAAAAAACATGAGTGGTGGGAAAGAAAAAATTCTGAACCTTTTTGCAGAATTTCCGCATTTATTCAGTACTCCCGGACCACCCTTTTAAAATCAGTACTATTTCTAGACTTTCCGGACTAGTAGACACCCTGATTGGGGAATGTGCGTAGTTGAAAATTTGGGACATCATGCTCATGTGTGAGAAACAGAAGAAAGAACAACAGGTTACGATCAAAAGAACCGTTTAATTAAAAACAAGAATGAGTCTAGATATAAAAAGTATCACGAAATTAATGTACAAAACACGGCTCAAATTGTGGAGTAAAACATTTTTCTTCTTCCTCTTTACTTAGCAACAATTAAAATCAGAAAAGTGGAAAACTAAATTCTTTATACAGATGTACAAATGTACAGTAAATAATAAATAGAAATTAAAAAAAAAAGAGGAGTTCTGAAAAAGAAAAAATCTTTTGGCTACCAAATTTGACTCGATACCTTTCATTTAAACGCTAACAGTCGTGAAATAAACCAAGCATAAAAAGTTTTAGAAAAATGACGGGGCAAAAAAAGAAAATAAAAACCATTGATGATGAGAGAAAAAATTTAGGATTCTCCTTCAAACAATTATCTGACCACAAGTTCCTGTTGAATTTGTTGAAATTCACCGGTATTAGGGCATGTGCAGCCTTCATTCTGGCTTCACTATTGCAATGATTGTGTTCCTACAAAAAGGCACTAATTCATTATCATCCTTTAATTCCTTGAAACAGATGTTGCTTCCTTTCGGCGCATGCTTTACTTCTATGAGAAAGTAGTACCTGGACAACAGAAAAATCAAGATACAAAATAAATAATTTGCTCATGCAGGAGTGCTTAATTCTTAAAAAAAAGGCCAACTAGTGAATAGCAAGCATTCGCAAATGCAACGAAAGTTACTCCAAATAACTCTTAGCCAAGATATCAACGTTTCCCAATGCATAAATTCAAACTTCTTGCTCACAAAAAAAAAACATGATCTACTTGAATTAAGTTGCACACTAAATGTTACTGTAGCAGTCTCTGCAGTTAGAAAATATAGCGTTTTTCATCTTGACGCTTCAGCTCAGCTGTTTCACGTTTTTTACACTTTACAGATCACAGGCCAGAGAAGGAACACTCCTCAATGCAGAAGACTGCCAAAATTTTTGTAGTGTATAGTTTGTTTATTGCAACATATCGATGATGAAATGGCAGAAATGCATATCGACAGTGTGAGGTGGCAACACATACCTCGGTTTGCGATGTCGTAGGCTTCCTGTCATATTTCATTTTTTAAACGGGAAACTACTCGACGGCAACTCTTTAAAACTGCCAAACTAATTTTTCTTCTCGGTGCAAAGAAAATTCTGCAAAAACTTCAAGGAACTTCAATTTGTTCTCCTTTAAAAAAATAACATAGAGGCAGAGATTTTCAGACACCGCAAACGAGTTATGTGATTGCTGACTTACACCATCGATATGTTGGTTTCCAGCGTTGCAGACTTCCTGTCATACTTATCTTTCTGCATTATTTCTTGGAGACTTCAGTGATTTTTCTTCTCTGAGTGAAGAATATTCTGTGGAGGTTTCAAACGGCGATGTTAGTTTGGCTTCCTTTGAAAAAATAAAAAAGGAGCTGAGGTTTTGAAACATCGCAATCGAGAAACGCATTTTGGTAGTTTCAGCAATAAGATGTTGCCATTGACAAGCTTCTTTAAAAGTTTTTAAAATTTCCAAATGACAAACGGACTACATTTTGCAGTTGGGAACTACAATTTCTCAGTCCATTTAGAAATAATGAGTGTACCATTAGTATTTCTGTGCACATGAGTGTTTTTTACGGTTGAGCCAGAAATTGTAATTCTGAATTGCAAAATGAAGTCCTAAAGTCTGTTAGGCTTAAGAGACTTAAAAGCTAGGTTTACTACATAATGTACCTTAAAAAAGTAGGTGGCAGAGATATAGTACCTAAATATCAGGGTTTATTGTGAGCAATGCCTACACAGAAAATCAGGAATAGAAGAGGGTAAATTACAAAGTTCTTACCGGCATGATTCTTCAATGAGAGAAGCATAATTTTTAAAGTCTTTGAGGGATATTTCTTTGCCTGGTATGCCGTAACAAAACCATTCATCCGTGCCTGTTGTTCCACCGCAGTTGAAAAAATCGCACAAGACAACCATCGTATCGTTGCTTCGCGAAACGAATTCAGGAACATAATGCCTGGGGAAATGGAAAAATACATACAATTGGATGAAGACATGTTCAGAAGGTAACATGAAGTTTTTTCTCCACTGGTATAACATCTTTCATGGAACTTAATATTTACTTATTTCATTCTCGAAGAGTAGATGTATTGTGGAATTTTAAGGAGATTGTTAAAACATGAGACTAAAAATTTTATCCAGAAAAAAAAACGATACTTGAATAAATCTCAACGGGTTGAAAAAACGGTACCTATATTTCCATAATGGGTGTACATTATGAGTACACTATTGAAAGCAGGCATCATCATTGAGCTGACGGACACTTGCGTCAGAGAAGTTGGCAGTTGTTTACTTTTGACTATCACAGGCAGTGGAGAAATTCAGCGATAGCTCCTCAAAGGAAGGTATTAATTTTTTGTATCAGCGCACAACACTGTTGTCAAACTCTGTCAATCCTTGATTGCTATTGGACAGCAGCTGCGCAGTTGCTCCCAAAAGGAAAGTAAAGAACTGCCAACTTATCTGTTGCAAGTTTTAAAAATTTTGCAGTAATTTTAATTCAAGATTTCATACATTATGGCAAGGACTGTAAGCTCGATAACTACATCTCTTGAATGGACTGAGGTGAGTACTTAGAGAGGAACCATATTTTTCCGCTTGTATCAGCTACAATATATCTGCCAATGATTTTCCTGTGAAAACAGGTTCTTTCATAGAGGTGTCCATATACTCAATTCTTTTCTGTTGAACTCCAGCTAAGTAGGAGAGGCCTCAAGAAACAATAACAGATGAGCCAAGTTGAGTACAAAGGAACCAATTTTTCGGCTCATTTCTGAAAAAGCACACTGTCTGTCAATTTTTTTATTCAAATAGGTGTTAATGCAAACAGGTCTATATATTCGATCCTATTTTGTTAAATTCAGTTTAATGTCTTGCGTCAGGTACAAAAAGCAACCAAAATAATTTGGTTGTATTCCTGAAAGTACCGTTATCTACACTTATCTTCTAAATTGCTTTGAATGTATTGCTAACCTTCTATAGGATTGATCATATACAATAAGGAAGAGGAAGTCCATGTTTTCTTCAGTCAGATCCAGTTCTCCAAAACTGTGGACAAATTGACGTGTTTGAAGGCTATCCACACTCTGATTAGCAGATGGAACTCTAGGAACTTCATTCCTTCGACTTTCCGAAGTTTCTTCTTCTGTGGGGTACAATTTCATGATTGTGCTATAGACTCCTCCTGCAAGCAAATAAAATAAGTTTTGTAAACATCTTAACGAGGCATTAAAAACTGATTTAAGCGCAGTGTACCACCTTTTCTCTATAATTGTCCTTACAAAAAAAAAAAAAAAAATTATTTCCTGAATGGTAAATAGTTCTGGTAAGGTAATTCCAGAAAGAATTGCTCTTTTCATAATGATGGAAACTCTTGGAAGCATGGTCTTGGTCGTGGAAGTACATAGCGGCATTCATAATTTAGAGGAACTACAATTCATCAAGAGTAAATGGTCCCGATAGGTACTATGTAATGAGTCTAGTTATGCCCATATTCTTCCTAGAGGAATCTTGGGAAAGAAGGTGCTGGAGCCGACGCTGTACAGAGAGGTTTCAAAATCGGAATCTACCTACAATATTTTACTTGCCGTTATTCAGATCATTTTCCAATGCTCTGTTGAAATTTGGTGCATTAAAATCACTGCCTCCCGAGAGGACGAGGGAGGTCAATAATCTAAGTGTCATAAATAAGCAAGTTATGTAGAGTTACCCATCTATTATCTTAAGAGTGGTAGATGAAATTAGTTGGTGGTAATTTCCTCAAACTTATAAAAGAGTCAGAGTCCTTGCCAAGTAAGTTTGCGTACCGTTAAAATGTGACAGGAGATTGGCTTTGATATAAAACTAAAAACAGGAGATTAGCGACAAAAGCAAATGCAAGGACTGAGATGGTGGGTCTCCCTTTGCAGTTAACTATCATCGTGAGATCTTTGGCATCAGAGGAACAAACCTGATTGCGAGCGTCTCGCTAATTGAGTTGACAGAGAAATGCCGTGGGCTTTAGTGGTAGTTTCAAATTTGGGATCGATGAATAAATATTAGGCTCTAAGCACGCATGAGCTGTTATTCTGATAGCTCTGGACCAAATTATAGGCTTCCGTTGACATCAACTCGGAAGCCTACGCAAGTGGTCGTTGGAAATTACCCTTTCTTATGAAAATTAAACTAAACCTTAAGGCAATGACCAATTCATGAGCAAAAGTAGAGGTAAGAGGAAATTGAGACACCAAAAGATAAGCTTTTACCTGATAAAAAACGATTGAAAACAAGGTTTTTGTGGTTTCCAAGAATAGGCTGTATGAGCTGATAACACCGATAACATCCACTTGATCCCCGGCGTTGACAACTGAGGGAAAGTATGATACTGACAATAAAACACTGAAAATTACGGTTATTTGTAGATTATCAGATTATAAATCAGATAAATTATTTTAATTGTAGTACCGGTACTAATGAGCTAGACTTAACCTAACATGGTTTTTTCGAAAAGGACCGATTCGGAGGAGCTTTCCGGGTTCATCACTTCTAGCGCTAGTGCTGCTCAGGCTTGGGGCGCGCCAAAAACACTTGATGGACAAATACTACAAAGTGCGCCTGCGAGTGCAGCAATTTGCAATACTGTAAAGTTTACATGTTTGCAATACTCAATAGTAGGTAATATTTTATAGGCCATAGAGAAAAAAAAAAAATTGGCCTCCGGCCAATTTATGCGCGGCGCTACGCGCCGGCATTTGGGGGGCTTCGCCCCCCCATCCGCTTAGCGGATTGGTGCGGGGACCGCACGGGACTTTCTCGCTCGAGCCGGCGCTTCGCGCCGGCATAGACACTTTTACTGGAATATTTAGAAAAATACTGCCAATTTTACAAAATCATAAAGTTTGATTGGAATTTTGATCACAGGATAATAGTTAT
>NW_017566800.1:2983996-3094092 GCF_001854935.1 Bemisia tabaci | reverse complement strand
CCAAATACATGCTTTCTAAACGACGGTTCGTAACAATTGTATTTGTAAATCGCTCTGGACATTCGAAATTCATAGGTTGGCTGCCCTTTTGGGCCCTAACTTTATTCGCGGAGGCATCGGTGAAGGCCTGATGGACTTTCGGAGTTTCAGATCTGTCGCTACTCTCCCTATACAGGTACTCTAGTTGAGGGTTATGTTGACGCTGTAAAAACGGACCATAATGTCCGATTTTTTTACTTAAATCAACTCTTTATTTAATTTCAAGCACTTTTTATAAAATGACTTTTTCCCTTAAATTACACCATTTCCAAGAAAATCGACAGGATAAAAACGTCGCTGTACCCAATGACGTCATCAAAGCTATAGATACTCTATGAAAAATTCCAAGATGCCCGAAATGCAAACACCTCCTTTTTTTTCTCTATGTTTATAGGCTAATAAATGGGTACCCACGCGCGAAGCAACTAAGAACGTAATGCAAATAGCCGACGTACTAGGTCCATGCTCCATGCTGCAGGCACGGGTCATCAACAATCAACACGCCTGATAGCAGAATTCCTCCATGATCCAACCCAATCCATGTCAACTGATCCTCAACATCTCAAGTTGAATGAAGGCCGACACCACTAAGTACTGTAGCCGCTTTTTTCAATTATCAAGAAATATCTAATTAGTTTTAATTAAGTGGAAGCTCGTGGTGTGTTTTACTAACTTTCGTGTTAGCGTTTTCCGGAGATCGCTGTGTGTAACCTGTACCAAGCCCTTGGGGTGGACACTTCTTGCTCTATTAGTTCAGTTCTCAGTTTGTCTTCAGGTATCTTTTCATTCAATTTTTACAATGTCGAAACCGAAGTTTGGACCTAATGATAAAGTTTTTGCGAAAGTCCGTGGTTACCCCCCTTGGCCAGCAAGAGTTGAAGGTCTTGCAGATGAAACTCCTAACAAGATGAAGTACCATGTCTTTTTTTACGGAACTCGAGAGACTGCTGTCTGCAAAGCAGAAGATATATTTGATTTCCATGAAAATGAAGCCAAATACTCTAAAAGTGTGAAAAGGAAATTTTATGCTGAAGCTTTGGAAGAAATTGCTGCTGACATGTCTGAACCCGGCAAAAAATTTAAAACAGCGGCCTCATCCAGCTCAGCCGATCAGAAGGCTGATAATGACAACACTGACACGGAAGGCGAACTCGTTATAGATGAAGATGCCGATAAAGGCAAACAAGCAACCTCAAAGAAACGGAAAGCTAGTTTAAACTCATCATCTAGTGAGCCAGAATCCAAGAAAATCAAGCGGCAAAGTCTACCTGTGGCAAAGAAAATTAATAACACTGAGTCTACACCAACAGAGCCCAATTCAGGAGTCAAAGTTGTTTCTCGTTCGGGTCGCAAAATCAAACCCAAAAAATTCTTATATGAACCAGGTTCAGAAAGTGTTAATGATTCTAATAGTAGTGGAGCTTTGAGTGCACCTGCCGAAACAAAAGGACGGAAGTCTATTTCTAAACCAGCCAATGAAAATTCAGCTCTCAACTCTAACCTGGATAAACCTGTTGGCAAAATGATCACAGCTGAAGTAGAATCAGTAGAAGGGGATTTGATCACCGCTAACACACCTGATGGTAAAAAAATTCGTGTGAATCGTAATTCTGTCAAGGAAACACCAACTCCTAAAGCAAAAATTACTATCACCGATTCCAGTATTGTCAACTTGGATAAACTTAAGGAAACCAATCTGGGTGCAATCTACAACCAGTTCAAAACAGAGATTGACAAAGTTTCGAAGAACAACCAAGAAGGTCCTAGAGTCAAGTTAGAATTTTTAAAAACAGAAGCTCAATTATTAGATATTGATTGTAGGATTAAAACTAGTTTAAGCTTAGCTAAAGCTAATCCAAATGAATGCCTTCGTGCTTTAGATGAACTGCTCGAATTGAAACTAGATCCACTGATGTTGAAGAAACACCCTGAGGTAGTTGAAACCAGCAAAAAACTGAAGAAGTACATCGGTAATATTCACAAATGGGACATGAGTGATTCAGAGAAAGAAATATTTGCTGTCAAATCGGCAGCTATTCGGTCTAAATCCGAACATGTCTACAACAAATTTAAATCTCTGTTCACAATTCCAAGTGGAGTTTCGTTCTGGCAGACTTTTACAAGTGAACTCGAAGAATTCAACAAGAAAACAAACAAAATGCCGCTAGATGATATATTCGGGCTAACTGAGGCTGACGCTCAGCCGGCTGAAACTGTAAAACAAGAAAACTGATCATTACTACAATCTAAGGAAACGAAGTCTTATTTTTGTTGTCGTGATAATGCTTCTTCAGGTATGTCACCAAATTTTAACTTTGATTTTTTCTCACTGCGTGTCCAAAATTAATGAGGGCATTGTATTTTTCTTGTGCACCCCAAGTTATCTTTATAGTTCACAGTTTATACATGAGATCAATCAGACTCATTAGACAAGTTATGACAAATTATTAAATTAGTCTACAGATTTGTAGCTCTTTCTGTCTTACTGCTGGGTTAAGGAAAAACGCTGTACAAGTTTCAGGCAATGCCAAATTTCCCCTGATAAATAACAAATTTTCAGAAAAACTTGTGAATAAATTTCTCCGAATTCTTCAGAGGACTTTACTTGCAATTTAATTTGAAGTATCTGAAAATTTCAAAGAAATATGCTTATATATTTCCTCAGAAATGGATATATTATCATGAGAAATCTGGGAACCTCCAAATGTTTACGGTGTTTTTCCCTAGCACGGCGGCTTAGGCGCCCCATCAGTAAGGAAGTTATTCATTGACTTTTTATTGACACTTGTTTTTCTAGATATTCAAGTGTCTAAGCAGAAACCTAAATGAGCTCCACACAGTATCTCATTGAACCTGATTTCTTAAGAGACTCTGTCATTAGGTAAATTCTTTATAGACGGGATCTGTATTTTCTAAGTGAACCATCGAGATTTATTTCGGAAATAAGAGTTTAATTTTTCTAATCTGAATATAGTTTCCTTTTTACAACTTGGTTTTCATGTCTAAATTACAGTCACTTGAAATATGATTAAAATTGAATTAATTCCTACTCTGGAGGCTAACGTTCACTGTATCCAAGAATTACAGGCAACTGAGGAAGTCAGATAGCTATTGCATTAGGTTTAAATTAAATCATTACTCTATGTTTCGAAAAAGTTCTTCAATTTTCTCTTAAAATTTGGATTAGGGAACTATCACATACAACAATTGGATATTAACTTCTAAGCCATTTATCAATAGTATTTATTCATTTTTCAATCGCAAAATGTTACGGAATGGATGACACTATCTGTTATATTTTACTTAGCCTTATTGTAATCACTAATATTCATGGCTCTAAAGTTGCTCCAATATTTTGCTGCGTTGAGTGTTTTCTATCCAGAAATTTGTAAAGTAAACGTTTGAAGCACATAGTACTTCAATGCAAACTTGGAGTTTTAGTTCATTATAAGAAACATCAGACTGCAATATTGTCATCTGAAGCAAAAGCGCCATAATGCCATTCCAGGTTTTGCAATTTTTTTGCACACAAAATGCTTTTATACAAAAATTCTTATTCTCCTCCACAGTTCATATTTCAGCATGAGTCTTCAGTAGCATCACGCAGTTCTTCTTCAAAAGCGATAGATTAACTTCTGAACGTTTTCTTGCAATAGAACACCTAATCGGAGAAAAAGTCGAAAAATCTGAAGTGGATTTACAGCATTCTTGCTTTAGGAGCCAAAGATGTATGTCTTCTATCCACCAATTGGAGGGGCTCCGCTTCTTGAAATTTAATGCAATAAAATTGAAGTAAGTAGCTATTTTTTACATTGTGAATTGCCAACCTACCTTTCTCACACCTGGAACATATTGTAATGATTGTTTAAAATTGGTTTTTTATCCCAAATGACTTTAAAATATTGCAATTTTTCATGGTGAGAAAAAAACAATTTTATTGCATTAATTTGCAAAGGTTTTTCAATTTTTTTTTGCATGTGCGGCTTGGGTAAATGCCAAATCGTCTTGTTTTTCCCTCACAATATTTCCTTCATAAGGAAGCTTGTTTGCAAGAAACTTCGAATTATAATAGCTGCAAATTATCATGTAAGTTGCTGAAAGTAGAATGGCTGTAACATGATCGCTGGTTCTCATATATTCTTCAAAGGACCGCTGCTGTTTTTTTTTTTTTTTTTCCAAATAAAACAGTGCATTTCCTTAGGATGGAGGACTTAAATTTTTCCAAATCAAGCAGCAGCTTCCTTTCAAAAATATACTCTTGCAAATGTGGAGAAAAAGAAAAGAAAAAACTTTGCTCCGGCGTTAAGTATGTTCTTTTTTTCCCAACAGATATTGTAACACTCATCTGATTTAATCTCGATGGAAGTGCCTGTTTTTTTTAATTTTGAATGATATATTCCTCTATAACTGTAATTTTTCTTTGCACATGTATTGGCATATATTTTTATGTTCCCTCGTGACTAAGTGAGTTGATCAATTCCCCGTAGTCTTAAAGTTTTCTGGTCTTTTAAAAAAAAATGAATGGAAAATGACGTTTATTAATTTTCAACTTACTTAGTAGAGACAAAATGTCCTGACCTTGTCTCTCTCCATTATCATCTGATAAAAGTCATTTTGATACCTTTTTGGACCATGAATTTGTTAAAAGTCTGAAGACTTATGTAATTTGTAATATGCCTCAGCCCTGGTACACTTCAGTCTTTGAAGAGTTTTGATGTGTGTTTCATGATGAAGTGAATTTCCAAAACTTTGAGTGTAGAAGCTAACCTTGACACTTTAAGCAACTTTAATTTCTGTAGTGAGTGGTTTTTTTTATTTTTTTTAACTATCACATAAAACAATCGAATATTAACTTCTAAGCCATTTATCAATGGTATTTAATCATTTTTCAATCGCAAAATGTTACGGAATGGATGACACTATCTGTTATATTTTACTTAGCCTTATTGTAATCAATATTATTCATGGCTCTAAAGTTGCTCCAATATTTTGCTCCGTGGAGTGTTTTGTATCCAGAAATTTGTAAAGTAAACGTTTGAAGAAAAGGTTTATTGTCACGAGGAACAAGAGGTGTGTTGAGAATAAGCACAAAATTGTTCAAAGATGGAGGCATTAAACCCAAATTGATGGGAAAACTGCAAAAATGTGTAACTAGGTCGCGGTATATCAAAATCTCTGCTCTTATTTAACTTTTTAATAGGAGTCTGAATGTAACAGGAAACATTATGGGTTGAATTTTTTGAAGAGAATTCTTCACCGAGAAAAAATATCACTGAAGTTTTTAAAAAATGACGTTAAGTATTTTTCAATGTAAAAAATGAAGTATGACAGGGTCTGCACCGCTGCAAACTGGGATACGCATTTCTGCTGTTTCACCATTAAAATATTGTCTTGGGTCAGATATTGCCAACTGTCATCCATCTTTTCTATTAGTTGGCATTCATATTTCAAGTCCCTTATTCCTTTTTTCCTTCAATTTTTTATTCAAAAATATGGACAGAACCTTTCATGTCACTTGAATTTACAAAAATATTTGGCAAGAATGATCAAAATTATTGTGAGTCCCTTTTTCTCTAGATCCAAACAATGTTTCCAACAAAAATTTACCAGGAAGGTGTGGAAGTCACTCAGTTCTTCAAAGTTTGAAATTTCAATTTTTTTGCAGCACTGTTTTTTTTTTCATGTTTCCTACTCATGAATGAATTGTAGAAAGATGTACAGATTAATAGCTCACAAAAAACCGTGGAATTTTATGAAAATTTTCTGCCTCTCATGAATAGAAAGAGTGACGTATAATGAGCAAATTATTTTCACACTGCAAGTGAAATTACAATTTTTTCAGCAGTTTAAAACTGAGTATGAAGCAGTGTGCTGAACCTTAAGCATTTATCAACAGTTTTTTATACTTTACATGGAGAGATGAGGTATTACTGAATAAAATGTAGGTAAATAATTAATTTCTTCTCCTCTCAAACACTTGTTTTTTAAATGGAGCTATCGATTTGTACCTATATTTGTGTCTCTTCACTTTTTGAAGTTTGAGGACTTTATCTCTGTGGGGAGAAGTCTTCAAATGAAATATTTAAATTTTGACTGATGTGCTTTTACTCATGAAAAAGAAAGGACTGATTCTAAAGGAGCACAAGTTCCTATACGTTTAAAAAATGTATCAACTGAAGGAAGCGCAAATTATTTTCTTAAATATTTAACAAAAACTAAACCCCTTCTCAAGTTATCAAAAAGTATCTTAATTTTTAAACAGGCACATTCATTTTGTTTCCTACCCTTTCGTTGTTTTTGCATGTTGCCACATGTAACAATAATCTGGTCGGTATTAATGTGTGTTAATTTCTTGATGTGGGGTGGATCCTTGTATTTTAATCAAGAAAAACTAATTTTGTTCTAATTTCTATGAGACCATCACTAGAGCTGCTGCCTTTGTATTAAAGTCTGTTATTTTAATCCTTAGGGTTACAGAATGTGACCTTCACATATTCTGCATTTTGCCCCTCAAATTTTGCCATGAACTATTCATACTTTTTATGGGTAACTCCGGATTAAGTAAGTTAAATGAAACAAAATACAAAAGAAGTAACTTAGAGTAAAATGTGATGAAGTTAGAGAAAATGAGACAGCGAGTGAAGGGGTGAAACTCGATGGAACCATTTTACTCTGTCTTTAAAAATAGGATCATTATCGTTTGCTCTGAAGAAAACTCTTGATTTCAGAATATGATTTGAACACTCCCAAAGTCTTCAGAGTTCTTAACAGCAAATTTTGCGGAGCCAATTTTTATGGACAGTGAAATATGGTTCGCCCGACTTTAACCCCTTTGCCTTAAGGCTCCTTTTTGCTATGTCCATACTACATACACCCAATAAACTTTTTTGAGTGACCATCTGTCTTGAGGATTTTCTGCACCCTAAATAAATTCATTTGTATCACTTTATCTCTCTTTCTCTCTCTTTCTTCTGTATTTTTTGTAATCATCGTAGCTTAATTGAATTATTATTAATTCTTAACGCTATATCCTGTACAATTCAATAATAAGTTGTTTTTTTCAACAATATCTCCATAAGAAATGTATATTTTTCGTTGAGTTCTTTAACAATGGTTTTCTTAAGCAAATAGAACAACAGTCATGCTTGCAAAGAAATTGTTGAGAATTTACCAAGTTTTCTGTGCATTTGTTGAATGTAGGTACCTATATATATATATAGGTTCATGTGTTCATGCAGTTTTGCTCAATCGGTTATTTTCAGTGCTAATGCAAGCTTTCCATTGATTTCAAAATTAATTTCCCAACATTTTCTTTTTGAATTGCAAACTCATTTTCAGTTGTTGCCCTGCCAAAAAAGTATGCAAAATGACGGTAATAGCACGGACATAGCAATGTATATTGCTTTTTTTTAACCGTAGGTAGTTCTCTAAAATATTCTGAATTTTTAACATAATGTCAGCACTGCGCTCTTATCCATCAAGGTTTTCTTGGCGATCTATAAATGAACTTATTTTACAAAGTTATTTTCTAATAATTCCAGAAGCTCTCCCCGTATGTTCTCAAGATGTCCCCCCCCCCCCCCCCCCCCCNGAAGTGGGCTACCTTGAATTAGTTATGATTTTAAGTTTTTGAAAGCTAACAACATTCTGAAGAAGGTATTTTTATCGTAACACCTTCCTTTGTTTTAATTCTTTAAATTTTATTTGTTTGGCTTACTTTTTATTCTTCGGTCCTGATTTTTTGTGTCTATAAGATGATGATGATCATTTTGGACCTTGCTGGTGCATCCTCAGGTCACACTTGGCACTCGCGAACTTGCGAACTTGTCAAAAAATGTGGCACTCGCGAGTGCCAAGTGTGACCGGAGGATGGACCAGAAAGGTCCGAAATGATCATCGTCATCCTATACACACAAAAAATCAGGACCGAAGAATAAAAAGCCAAACAAATAAACGTATCCACCTGATAAAGAAATGAACCCAGCCAAAATCTTTAAATTTTAGTCAATATCGAAGGGTTAAAGCCTTACAGTGCTGCATGAATTTCCCTTCAGTTGAAGCCACAAAATTCCTTTGGAAGAATCACAATTTTGTGGTAATAATTGAGGAGGGCTCTAATACCTACTTATTTTTTTAAAAGAAATTCATTCAGTTTCGAAACTGAATGAGTGCATATTTTTATATTGAACTTCATTGACACTTCACATCTTTGATGACTCTTCCTCCAGGGTCTTCTATTTTTCTGAACTTTTTTATGTTTTCTTGAAGACAGGTCGTGAAAAATTTTGATAAAATGTGAAAAAAACTTGGAACCAGGAATTTTGTTAAATTGTTTGCCACTGTGCACGGTTGTTTTCTGAAATTCTTCTTTAAGGCTTTTTGTTCTTCTGCAACTGTCTCTCATCAGTTGGGTGAGTTTTGTTTAAATTTATCGGCTTTCATCGATTTGCTGAGGCATAAACTTTTTTTACCAATTTTACTGAACAGCTTCTTTTCTTCTCAAACTGCGGCTGTTTCAGGTTTGCCTCCGTTGTCAGGTTTTTAAAACACAGCCATCCCTGGCAAAGTAGATCATCTTTTTTAAAGAGAAAGAAGAGCCTACAATAAAATTGGTAAGAAAAAGTTTATATCTTAACCATTATCTCTTACCATATTGTAACGGAAAAGTACAAGAAGTTTACCGCAACTTGAGGACTTGTCACATTTCCTTTTTCAAAGTTTCAACTTTAGAAATTTTGGTTTTTCATGTTGTTGTGATTGTACTTTACCTTCTTTTTAGTTTTTAAATTGAATGACTGAATATTTGATAGTTTCATGATTGAAAAATGGTCGCAGGCACTGTCTTTTTTTTCTTGTCACCACGCTTAATTCTCATAAACTAATATTATTTTTTATGCACCTTGCAATCGGATGTCAGGTACATGCATTTATCATTATGTATAATGACTGACCAACAAGGGGAGGGTAAGTTACAATGACCTCTAATCTCAGTGTGGGTTTTGCAAGAAAATATCCAATTATTTTAAATTACCAAGAGGCCGATCATAAAATACAAAATGGTAAATTTTGGATTTCTTGAGCCTCTCCCTCATATCGCTTTTGTCTTATAGGCCCATATCCTTGAACATATAAGATGTAAATGGTTTAACCCTCTTCTCAACCCCCTCTCCCCCCAAACGCTGCGTATTTTATGAACAGCCTCCAAGAAGTTGCCAATTAAACTTACGCGTTTTAGTTTTTATCACTGAATTCATGGGCGACCCTAAAAACTGTGTGGGATATCTTTCAGTCAGCCTCAGAAGTTTCTCAAACATGTAATTCCCGGTTTAAGTAATAGTGATTGTTGTATTATTGAGCTACAGCTCCTGATCAGTCTTGAGGACAGCAGTATGCTGCTAACATTAAGTGCTAAGGATACTGAGCGCAAATCCCATGTGTAGTAGATGTAAAAAACAATACTTAAACTTGCATCTTACGGCTTAATGGCAACTATTTTCCCTTATGAAACTCATTAAAATAGAGGCAAATGTTTCTGATCCTTTTCTTGTGAGGTCACTGGAGTCGACTTTTCAGTTTTCTTCCTCTAACTTTAATGTTTGTACATTTATGAAGGTTCTCAATGGTTTGTTATTAATTGGTCATCCATCACACCTCATTATTTTTGTTTAAATTTTAGAAGTTGTGGATATCTTGTTGACCGAATTATTTCTATCCTTCAGATTTATTTGTGTAATAAATGCGATTCCTATCAAACCATGTCTTACTTTTTTATCCACTTAATCTATTTAACAAGTTGACTATAGCAATTAGAAAGGATTTTGCAGAAGTAACCTGACAGCGTATATTTATACGCCCAAGGCTGTCAGGATCCTTGTAGCATCAATTTAATTTTCAAAATTTTGGTGCTGGTCTATTTGCATCATGACCGAAATGGATCGATTTTCGAAGCAGAAAAATGCGAATATCTAAATCGTGCGTTGTAGAGAAAAACGGACGAAATTTTCTAGCCTTCCTTAAGTTCTGGAACTTGGCACCCCCCTCAAGCCCACTGGGTCAGCGAGGCCCTCTAGACTCAATTTTAATATTCAAAATTTTTGTGACAGTGGATTTTTTCTTACCCAGAGACAAAAATAGACTCAATGGAATACGACATTGGGAACTTATTATTCTGGGTCGAGATCAATAAAATGAATTAAAAGCAGAAAAAAAAACAATGGACAATTTGTTGAGAACATTTATATTTAAATATCAATTATAAAACAATAACATAACATTCAACAATTTTTATCACATTAAATATTCGACTCAAAAGTGAAGCTTTGTTACATGTAAGTATAAAAAATAACTCTTATAACACATATATCAACACTTAATTACTCATCTTAAATACTCAGAGAAATATGACTAAGTATTTGCTTTCTCCGAACAGTCTTTGTAACTTAAAACTACCTACTAGAGCAAAATTTACAGAAAAATTTCTTTTCATGTACAAGTTGTAATTACCTATTCACGTTAGCATGAATCGTCACAATAGAGCTGCAGGCATAAAATCTGGAACAGAGAGGAGAAAAAGTTTCAGTGAAACCACAGAAGGTGAAAAATTCCTCAAACTGAAAAAAAGTACACAAGTACATTAAAATATTATTAGTGCCTGGAACAAAAGAAAACAATGCACTGCAAATTATCTTTCAGCATCAATCCAATATAAAATTGTCAAAATGGATGAGCGATCCAGAAACTGGATGCATACAGGCCCACGAGGGTGTTGATATTCCAACTTCGCAGTTTTAAACAGTGTGACTGTAGCATTAATTTAATTGAAAATCTTAATAACTTCCTATCCATTACTGAGAAACATATAAAGATCTTTGCACATTACACAACATTTATTGGCAGGGAAAAATATGTCATTCATGGAATCAGAATGCGAATAGTCCCAAATGCTGCGCTAGCAAAATGAAGATAATACCAATGATTTTCAATTATTTAAGAACATGTGAACAGCATCTTTACATCAAACTTCAATTATTATCTGCTTAAGAAAAAAGTGTAACGAAAAATTTATAAAAACTATTAAATAGCCTCATGGGATCCATCAGTGGTTTCCGTTCAGTAGGTATATGTAAATAGCGCAAGGAGCTTCTGGTCAAGGTACGAATTTGTTTAGATGCGATTAATAAATTCTGCTACATTAAATTAATAAATACATTTGTATAAATTTTGTTAAAGCCTGACCAATTTGCATGCACATGTTTTTCTCCCCTGATTTTTAAATTTCATTTTCTTAATTTTCTTGACACGTCAAAGCTTGAAACATTTTTCTTTGCACCTTCTTTTTACCCCAGCAATATTTGTTTTTCAGGAGCAGATCATACATTTATGGGGCAAACTATTTAAAAATAAGAATTAAAACTTACAAAATGAAAAAGGCTGCAGTAATTCTTCTAAATTAAAATACTCGAATGTCAGCAAAATAGAATCAGAATCAAGCCTTTCTTCAGCATTCACATACTCCATCAGCACTACCAGTCAAGCAACAATCCTGTATTGTGATAGATAAAAAGAAGAATATTAAAAATAGAGAAGCATAAAATATTATTCTTCAATTTGACCTTATTTTAAAATTGATGAATTTTTAGGTAATTAATAAAATGCAAGCCCAACATGAATGCCAACGAACAGTTTGATAGCAAAAAAAAAAGTGCACTACAGCAACCCTTAAGAGTTGGAGGGGAGAATACATATTTGTAGAAGGATGGCTGTGGACAACTATGACTCTGGTATCAATCTGCAATTTAATGATATCTCCTATAGGTAATGGGATTGAATTTCAGGATACCTAATGTTCGTTTTTTTTCTGCCCAACAGAGGAGAAAAGAAGAAAGTGGCCGGGGGTAACATAAAAATTGCAGATGATAACTTCCTTGCCTCAATTATGCAGTATTAGAAAGCACAGAGAAAAATTAAACATCGCGCAAATGCAACAGCCCACACAGCCACCATTAAAACTTATTTGAGATCTAAAGTTGAAGATAAGAAGCCAGTGCCTTTATTTTTTCACACCCAATTCAGTTAAGTTCATGGTAAATTTGTCGACGGATACTTCTTAAGAATCCTTAATCATCCTCGATTACTAGTTGATTTAGTCAGAAAGTCAAGAATTTTTAGACAATCCAAAAAGGTTAAGGAATTTTCCTTAAATTTCAGGAAAAACTTGCATGTCGATGGCCACATGCAGTGCAAAATCATGTGCCTCTGTTTGCAATATTGCAGACTTCCTCTCATACTTCGTTTTTTCTTCGGAAAATTGGTCAACGAAATTTTTTAAAAACTTCCTTGACTTCACTGCTTTGTTGGCAGAATGTTCTGTATAAATTCTAAAATATAAAGTTGGTTTGTTTCTTTTAGAAATAATAGTATAGGAGCGGAAATTTTGAAACACAACGATATGCAGTTTCGCACTTTGGCCATCGATGTATATAAGTGACTCAAATCAGGAGTTTACTTCAAGAGGAGCGCAAGACAAAATAGTTATTGACCAGATTCAGGAAAATTAATTAATAACAAAATAATTGCCCTCTCCATGATAAAATTTCAAAATTTACACTAAATCTTAACATTAATTTATTTTAACAGAGGCAAAGACGGCTTCATTTTTTTAAATTTTAGTCATGGCTGCTCTGAGGAGCGTTTAAAATTCTGTTATGTATTGAACTCTCATCTTTGATACGATGTAATGATAAATTTTTGAGGTAATTATGTAAATAGTAAATTGCATTTTAGAGGGATAAAAATCCAAGTAAAATCCAACTCAGTTTGTAGGCTGTTTTACCACCTCCTGATGACTTCATCCTCTTGACAAAACTTTCAATGCTGTTCCGCAGATTTTGAATCTAATAAAATAAATTCCATTGTCTGAATAACATTTTCAACTATGGTGGCATATTTTGGAACTAAAAATCTTGATCTCTGGTTAGAGTTTAACAGGTGTTCAAAGTCAAATTTCACCTGAAAGTTAAATCCGATCAGGATGAAACCTCGACTTTCAATGGCTGCAGCTATCCAGAGAGTAAGAGTGACTATTTTACATCTTTTGAGCTGACACGGGTAGAGACAATAAGTAACTAGCATCAAAGGCTACCTCTCTGCGATTTTTAATGCTCTATAGAACTTCAAATTTGGTCCGGTAAAACTATGAAAACGGGGATTTCTCTGGACTCATCTCCTGTTCCAATCAATCCAAAATTTAACAGTTTGTCATCGGAACGTTAGCCACTGCATCTTTCGTCCATCAGAATGAGGTGCCTGACTGAATGATTGTTGAGCCTTATATAAAACTTAACAATAGGCATGTAATACATAAAAAGTTGATCGTGAGTACCTACTTTGATAATCAGTGGGATTTCACTGCGGTGCATGGAAAGGTTGAGTTATATTTGGTCAAACCATGCGGTTATACCGCTAAATTTTGTTTCAAAGTGTGACTTGCGTTCAGTTGTTCATTATTTTCTGAGGAATCTGATTATACAATCAGACCACTCTAATTCACGATCACTTACATTAAATATGTTGTACAAGCTACTCATTTCCCCTGATGGGCCATCTTTGACATGATTTCTAACAGGCTGGATAATTTGAAGAATAATGAAAGATTCAACTTGCAAGCATGCTTTAACTTGCCATTTCTTAATGGTAAAATGTATTCTGCTAGGTTTTTCTATGAAGTTCTAACATCGTAAAAGCAAGTAATTACTTGCAATAAACAATAGATGTAGAAGCTTACATACTGGCGCACAATGAAATTTTAGAATCTGTGCTCAGAGGAGGTGGGTTAAAAAAAGCACTCAATTATAATTCTAATAGACCGAGGTAGAAATTAAAAATTTAAAGTTGTGAAGAGTGTCAAAAAACTCAGGGCAGTGACTTGACGATTCTTGTTACCAATTGTCTCCATCCCTTAATGTAAGGCATTGAAAATGGATGAACTTTACTTTCTGGGCAGCTGTCATACGAGAAAGGTTCTGAGTGAGGAAGGAGAATCAGTTTTTAAAGTAACAAAAACGGATAAAAAAATTAAAGTGCAAGTTAGTGATTTGATTTTGAAATTCAATTATCTGGATTTTTTATGGGAAAAGCTAGAAATTGCACTATAAGCAAATAAAACTGCTCATGCAAAAACTCTGATCAATCTATCTTAAAATAAAATGAACTATTACGACCACAGTTCAATAAGTGCAAAGCAAAAGTCCAATACCTACACACACATAAATTTAGGACTGAGCGGTAAGAATTGTTAATCTTTTCGTATCCTAATTAAATCCTCATTACATAAATAGTGCGACAATAAGATCACTTATCGCAATTTTAATTAACAAATACGTATTACCACTGATGCGTCATTTAGTCTTCCAAGACGAAACCAACTAACGTTCTTGCATAAACTTAACGGAAAGAATAAATAAGGCACCAAATTGAAATCATATAAATTTACAGAATATTAATTGAATGAAATTAAATAATATTTATTCTTTGACAAACTGGACATGGAAAAACCTGTCCTGAAAACTCAAATTAGAATTTTTTGGGCATTGAAGAGCTGAATGTCTAGGACCCGACCAAAGACAATTTACTTTTCTAAAAAATGTTCCTTCTTGCACCAAGAGGATATTGATGGCCAAAGTTCAAAACTAGTGACTACGTAACTCCATTGCAATGTTTCAAAATTTCCGCTCCTATTTTATTTTTTCGAAGAGAAGCAAGCCAACTTTAGAGCTTGAAATTGATACAGAATGTTCTGCTAACATGGAAGAAAAGTCAAGAAAATTTTCAAGAAATTAAGTTGACTAGTTTTCAAAAGATAGGAAGTCTGCAACGTTGCAAACGAAGATACGTAGTTTTGCAGTTCGGCTGTCGATATGGCAACATGAGATAGTCGGAAAACTGAACTTGAACATGCATTAATTAAAATAAAACAAGACAAGACAAGAAAAATCAATACAGAAGAACACCCTCATGCAAAAAAGTTAGAGATCCGGGGCCAGGAGAGAGAGATGAAGAGACTACATTGTAGATATAGAATAGAATGAATGGAGATTGAAGCGATAGAGATTGGAAGGAGAGAAGAGAACTTACAATCATCACAGTGTTAAAAGACTTTCTAGTGCTGAAACACCAAGACACCACTTAATTAATGAAAAGATCATTACCATGCTAACCTCTAACTGCTATTGAGCAAAAGATAAAAATCCAATTCCCTCTTCCCATTCCTCCAGGTTCATGGGTCCAAAGCATTCGTCTAAGAATGCTTCCATTGATCGCAACATATGCAGTTGAACACCAGAGAGGGAATTGCCTTCGTCTGGATACGTCTGAAAATTCAAAAATCAAATACATCTGTTAGTTATCTGAGCCAATACCAATTGAAGAGTTGAATTATTGACCAATTGAATTATTCCACTGATAAAAACTTGTACTAGCATAAAAAAATAAAAGAAAGATTGAGCATCATTGGAGGGTCAAGATCTATTCACATTTAGCATTATGAGGGAAAAAGTTTCCATTTTAAGAATAAAAATTATTACTCAGATTATCCAAACTAATGTGGTGGTTGGCTGGTTTGGATAACGGAAACTACAAATAATGCAGAGATCACTTTGATTGGCTTAATTTGACACTCTACATTCTTAACTCGTGGAGAGGTAAACAAAAATTTGAAATATAATGATGTATTAAATATTTGCAAATAAAATATACAATAGAACGGATTATGTACATAGTTAGGGTTTGCTCTACCAGCCAATGTAAATTAAAAATACAAAAAACAAGTTAAAAAAAATCAGTCCTCTGAAAAGTTAGTTTCAATAATCCATTCGGAGTTTGAGTAATCCAAGGTTTAGAGTATCTATGGCCAAAGTGTAAAACAACATATCTCCGTTTTCAACGTTGCAGACTTCCTAATAGACTTTATTTTTCTTTAGAAAAATAGTCAAGACAATTTATCGAGAACTTCCTTGATTTTTCTACTCCGTTAGCAGAATTTTCTGCATAAATTTTAAGCTTTAATGGCTTGTTTTTCTTTAAAAAAATAAAATGGAAGCAGAAATTTTGAAACACTTCAATGAAGATACGTAGTTTTGCACTTAAGCCATCTATCACCTTCTGAGCTGTCTAATCGGGGTTTGAGGTAGTTTTGAGCTCAACCTCGCCGCAGATAGAATGCTGAAAATTATCAGCAGGCAGATGATGGCCTTCGGTACACAGTGTTTCCAGAAAAAAAACAAATGAAAAGGCTTATAAAAAGGCAAATAAACGGTTGATGGCCTCATTGTTATTAAGATCAAAATGAGATGAGTAGCTTGACGGTCATAGTGACAGTTAAAAAAGGAGAAGAAAAGGGTGAATTTCTGATACGAAGCTGCTTCAAATTGAAAGTGGTTACCATTTGATCAAAAAGAATATCTTCATTTGTTAGTGCTCTGGAAAGTAACATGGACTGCTCGTAGGACACACTCTGGTCTGCTGATCCATGGATTATCAACAGTCGTTTTTCACCTAGAGTTCCGATCTTTCTCGTCAAATCAGATTCTTCGTATCCTCTGTAGTTGTCAGTCACATTGGGAGTTCCCATGATTCTTTCTGTCCAGAAAGATTCTGGAAAACAAAAGAAAAAATTTGAGGAAAAATATAGCGAACATGATCTTAATACTATTTTTGTTACGAAGAAGTAATTTTGACTCCAAAACTTTTTACGAAATTATAGGTGAGATACAGATTTTTTACTGCAAATGCTCTGAAACAAAAGAGATTCTCAGTTAAATCTAGCTGTGATCAAGTGACTGTACATCTAAATGGAATTGTATGCAAAAATTTAAACTTTGGCACATTAGAACCGGGTAGTTTCACACATACATCTTTGATAGATCACACGTTTTTTAAAAGTGAAAAGTAATTAGAGATTTGGTATATAACAATAGAAACGGTCATTCTTTAAAAGACTTTTAAGTGCAAAAAAATCAGAAAATGAGTTTTTGGCGGTTTGGCATTGCTTAGGCATAGATGCATTTTGTTGCCAAGTGAAAAGAAGAGTTTTGAAGCCTAAAAAAACTTTGAAAACTCCAGTCATTCTCAGAAAGAGTCAAGTGTCTAAGCGCTATATAATACTCACTTATCTTGATTTGTAAGTAAGTTCCAATTCGTGTAAATAGATACAAGACGCATGATTCTTGTGGTGGTTTAGTTAAGTTATTTTTAAATGAAAAAAAAAGTTAGTAAGTTATGATTGTATTTTATGTAAATGAAAATTGCCATGCAAATTTTATTGCGGCTTGAAATACTAAAAATTTGACTGTCAATGAAGACATTATGTAGAAATGAATCCATTCATTCTCATAAAGACTCAAGCGCCAATTCTTTTTTTCTTCTTTTTCTGTTCAAATTGTAGGAAAAAACTGCAACAGTCATAATCTGGTTTTAATCCGCTACATTTTCACACATTTATTTGCCAGATCCCCGAGATTTAGAACAGGTCGTTTTAAACAATTTTCACTGTTTCCCTCCAATGCTCAATTTGGTGCTCAAGTCTTTTTGAGAATCACTGATTCAATTTTTGATCCTGTTGAAAGTGTGAGGTGAAAAATAGAAAAGATGCAGGAAAAGAAAAGATAATTTTTTTTCAATATCTCAATCAAACATAGAATGAATGGGTAACAAACTGGGAGGCTAAAATAGATAACGTATCTGTCATCGTTTCCTGAATATTGGACAGGTTAAAAAGGATTTGTACTGTCAGAAAACAGTTCCAGTTCGGCTAAAACTTTATAAGGGTGGGAATTCACTGATGATAGATTTTCTATTAAAAAACAGTACTTACGATAATGGGCAAAATTAGCAATTGGAGCAATAGCTATGCCAGATTTGAAAACGCTACCTTCGTGGGCTAAAATCATTGTTGCTAAGAATCCGCCATACCCTTTGCCCCATACGCTGATACGATTCCTGTCGATGAATTTCAAATTGTCCTTTAAATACCTATAGATGTAAAAAAGAGGATACTGAGTATTAGTGAGATATAAAATTTCACGTTGGAAAAAGAAAGATGCTGGAAAAAATTAATTAATTATCTTGAAATAATGACAATGCAGAAATTTTAATTTCTTTTCTTTCTTTTTTTCCACACTTCAAATACCTCCTAGCTAGTATTATTGCGCTTTTAGTTATAGTCCCATCCTCCTCAGTCCCTCCTCAACAATCACCCTTGGGCAACCACTACTAAAGACTTTCAAACTCAGGTCATCTGATTAGGAATCGAACCCGGGACCTCTTGATTAAAGAGCCAGCGCAGTAACCACTACATTATAAGCGGCCAATCTGCCACAGTTAAATTTGACTCACCAGCCTGCTGATAGCTGAATCAATAGAGAATTTGCATGCAAATTTTTTATTGCTTCATCTGAAAGTGCTTAAAGAGCTGATATCACAGTATTTTTTATCTTTTTTTTCTGATATGGGAGATGGTATAAAAATAGATTTAAAAGTGAGAAAATGCACCGCCTAGTGACTTCATCTGGTAGCATTTCCCATTTAAACTCACGTATTTTAGCAGATTAGATCATTTTGTCATATCTTCTCGAATAATTGCTCAATTCATGAACCAAGGGTATCCTCGTGTTCAGTTCACTCAGTAGTTTCCACTTAAACACGAAAATCATCAAATTTCAGACACCTGCAAATTCTCAATTCTTTTTTATGTTGGCAATATGTATGTAGGCGTTTTAGATTGGGAAAGAAAGTTTTGTGAAATTCAACATCATTGAATGATTCACATTTGGCTACGGGCAGCCAGTTTTCACTGATTCTAATGTCAACTGAAAACACCTATTTCTCACTCAATAGTCTATTTTGAGCTTATTTAACAAGTTTAACATGTTTTGCACTAAGTTCTGATGCATCTTGAAGTGATTTAGTTTTCACCCTGTCTAGTCCACCCTTAATAAATGCATACATATACTAATACACTCTAACCACTGACATGGAGGGGAGAAAACAAAATATATCTACTTACGTTATAACTGCTAGCTGATCTTCTACATCTACAGATCCAACTCTGCGATAAATTTGTTGCGTCATTTGACTACCTTGAAATCCTGCGCCTCTTCCATCTATCCGAGCTACAATAAAATTTCTTTTGCTTGCCAAATATGTGTCCCAATCGACTTCCCAGCGCTCGTTTACAAACTGGTCACCGGGTTGACCTCCTCTGCAGAGAAAAAACAAACAAATTATGAAACATATACCCGATCATGAAAAAGAGAAAATTTTATCGCAAAAGAGAGTAAAAATATTTGCATTTACATTGTACTGAGGCATTTTCACCACCAATGAAACCGTCCACAGGAAAAAGGATCTTGGTATGAGGAAACAAACATTTTAAGGGAGCGATTATTGAAAAGTTGGGCTGAAAACTGCAATTTGAGCCTTGACAAAGAACACTATTTAGGATTGGAAAGAGTAAGTTGCGAGTGGTTAAGCTCTTTTTAGTATAAAGAGCATTACTTTCATTCCAGCATCATTCAATCTGATGTACATCAATCCAACAACTTTGAGTCACAAAAATGGCAGATGGAAACATGAGGACATTGAATTGTCTTTCCTCCAAACTATGACTTAGATACCGCATCCATGAACTCCAGTTTAGTTTGACATATTAGGGCCTTTTTTGTGCTGAAATGTTTGAGAATTGTGAAAGACTCCTCCATGCAATGTGCAAATGACTCAATGGACCACTAGACATGGTAATAATTTAAGCATTCTAATACATGTTTCTTAACCAAAATTTCACGTAGAACACGATTCGCGCAACGAAAATTACTAAAACCAACTCCTAACAAATATATTAACCTTTTTATTTCACATTAGTTACGAGGAATTTGAACTGCCCGCTCACAAGAAACTCAAAGCTCTACGTGAGTCAAACCACCCACTACAATCGTTTCAGCAAGCTTCTCAATCGAGCAATGTTCATTTCCCACCATGTGTTGTTCAAACTATAAGCAATTCGCTATAGCTGAGCCAAAGCGTCAAGACTTCGGTTGCCGGAATTTTATATCGCTGAGACGTTCATGATAACGTTTAGCGCGCGATGTGAATCACGTAGAGCATTGAGTTTTCATGAGCGGGTGGTTTCAATTCACGCATCAAGAATCATTAAATATCTTTGTAAGGAGTTAATTTCGGTAATTTTCGTTGTGCGTACCGTGTTCTACGTGAAATTTTGGTTAAGAAACATGTATCAGAATGCTGAAATTCGTACCTTGTCTAGTGGTCCATTTCTAATTTTATGGAAATTAAGACCCTTCCCTTTTGGACTAACACTCACAAGTGGACTGGATCTAACAGAAACGGTCACAGTTGCATTTTTGAGAAAAATGAGTAAGGAGTAGTTCTGAATTCAGCTAGACGTAAATATTTTTTGTCAAAAGTTCAAAGTCAAGAAAAATATTTGAACACTAAGAATAGTCGTTAAACTTAATCCTTAACATTGAGTCTTATGGATGGATTATTTTCATCCTCCTCTGTGGGTTTACAAGGGGGGTTCAGAAAATTTTTCAAACAGATTTTTCATTTTTTAACAAATCAAAATTTTCTACTTACTTGTTCATTAAGTATAAAAGACCTAATCTAATTTTCAAAGTAGCATTTCGGCACTTGTAAACGTCTATTACTGTGTTGCTGTCCACGTTATACAAAAGTGGGAGATTTAGATTTTCTGAGAGGTTCTGTAAATAGATTTTTCTAAATTCACTGTGCATAGGGCACTTGAAAAGAATATGATTGAGGCTCTCTTCTTCAAGTATGTAACATAAACTACATGTATCATTTAAATTTACTTTATATGATACTTGTGGAAGTTAACGAGAAGAGTGTTCATATTGCAATTTCTTAGCTTGAGTCTCATGTAGGAATATTTTAACTGTCTTTTTCTGAGTTCAGACTTGATGCGTTTCTGTAAAACTCGGACTAAATTATCATCATTCACTGAGTGCATGTTTGGAAGTTGGAGATAAAAATACAGATGTCTTGGCATGAAGATCACTAATGAGAACATCAAACAAGCCATCTGAATTAGGTATCTGCTTTCGCCATTTTATTCACAACTCTTACTGGATGCATTGCATTAAGCCATGAGACTGGAGCTACTACTAGCTTTGAGATTAGATGAGAAGCAATGATCAAAGGAAATAGTAAGATAAATTGTTTCATAAAGCTCGTAGAATCGTATTAAAGAAAAAAAGATTAATATACTTACACATGTAAAACAAGTGGAAAAGTCATTTCTTCGTATTCTTTTAGACCTGGGGGTAGTAGTAATTTTACTTGAGCATGAAAACCACTTTCTAATTCAACCTGTAAAATAAGGAAAGTAAAATTAAAAAACAAAAAAATAAATGTTTGGTATAAATTAAGTGTTTTTCCAAAAACTTTGGACAGAAATATTAGCATTTAAACGTTCAAGGTCAGTAGATGGGAGATTTGCTCACATTGTTGACGAGTCAGGTCAATTTTTAACTTCACACATCCATCATGTAAGATGCCGCTAAATTTCAGGCCGATTCAATTTTTGAAAAATTTTGAGTTTATTTCCTGATATTTTGAAGTCTGCTCTACGAGTTGATAGCAAAAACTTTTGTTTTGAATACGGAGAGAAATTTTGTTCGCTAAGACCCCCAAAAGATTTTGGTTTTTATTGCCGAAGGATTCAGGTGTTTCCACCAAAACTTTTGAACTTTTCATGACAGCAAAATACTCTGAGCGCGGTCAACAGGCTTTGATTGATACACCCGAACTTTTCAGCAATGATAATAATTTGTTCAGATAACCACAGTTTCCAAAATTCAGTAGATACTCAGAGAAATTTCTCTTTATGAGGATGAATGGAATTGCTTTTCAATAAAAAAAGTGTGAGCTTACTTGCATCAGTTCAATCATTAGAAACCCAAGAGTTAAATATTCTTTTTAAGTCTAAGAGAAAAGAGAAAATTGATTGAGGCAGCTACAGAGCAGCTAGAGTACAGAGAGTGCAAAACATGTGCTATGTGAAATGTTAATGAAAAAACAAAAAATATATTGCTTTAATTTGCTGCTTGTCTATTGGTCCATTCTTTACCACCGTCAGAAAGTTTATCTACAAGGCTTGCTAGTCCTTAAAAATAACTTTTTTAGTCTACCAAAAGACAGGGGTGCAGAAAATGCTCGATCATGCGTCCTGGCAAGCGTGTGAAACTGTAAGGAGGCCCTAAAAATGAGGCAGTTTCGTAAAAATTTGAAAGGTCAAAAATCAAAGGGAAAAAAAGGGTCATCACTTTTAAAATTGGCGGGAAATTTTGTAGAGAGCCAATGAGCAAACTGTGGGAAGCTGACGGATGGACAAACGAGCGAAAATGTTGAAGATTGAGGGATTCTGCACCCCTGTCACGAAATTACTCTTCGTATGGTTGTCGTGAACAGAGCTTTCTGCTTTTCGCATGATTTTCTCAAAAGTATTCTTCAAAAGATTTCACGTTATAATCATACCTGAAACATCTTAATCTGGGGAATGGCCATTTTAGCATAACGGTCGGCAATAGCGCTATTATTATTAAGGCTAATCAGTCTTGCATTTCGAATGGAATCCATGAGCACAACAACTGGTACACCTGGACCTGAAAAACAATTTCAATAGCAAATGAATTATTATACTTTTACACTCGATCATGTGTTATACCTGCTCATTAACGTACATCCTACTTTGAAAGTATAACAATGAGCAAAGAGATACTTGGATAGAGATAAGTTAGTGGTAGGGGGAAGTGGTAAAATTAGACATAATATTAAGTTGCTGATGTCTCTTCTAAAGGGAATACACCATTGTATTGAATCCAGATTCTATTTTCAGGGTTAAATCCTGAAACCAATTTTAAGAGGTAAAAGGTACTGAAAGTATTGATTCGCTGATTTATACGCAGCTTGTCAAAGTTTAGAAAAAACAAGAACTAGGCAAGAAACCAGCTTCTTAGTGTTTTCCCTGTATGCCTTCTGAGCACAGAGAGTATAGAGGGATCCCTATCCAGTCAGGTTGCTAACCTTTTATACTCTCTGTCTGTGTATGAGAGATACTGTTTAGATTTGTATTGAGTCAAATTCGATTAACATCTTTGATAATACTACTGTGGTTAAAAAGATAAGGTTACTTATTTTTTTAGGGCCAGTTGGTGGGTACTGCCACCTAGAATACTTTACAAAATGCCACCCTTGCTGAAAATACTCAAAAAATACCATAAGAATTAAGCCCCCTGATAGGAGAATATGCCATTTACTTTCTACTAATTCAAAAACGTCAAAAGAAATTTTTGTGATTTGAGAAAGATGAATTTAAAGCAGAGATATTACATTAGAGCTTAACATATGACCAGAGTGTCTGCTAAAATTTCATTCTGGGTTTTTCTGATATTTTCTAGATTTTTCATAATATTTTCTTGATATTCTAAACAAAATTTACTGATTTTTTGCCCGAATAAATCGACACTTGTTTGATTTTACAAACCGACGTAGGTATTTGATGAACTGAATTACATGTCCTACTTTTGCATGTGCTAAACTGCAAGTAGTTGAAAAATGCTTGATGCACTTGAAGATTCACGATTTTTCCTAATGGTATCGTATTTTCTGATATTAATCGGTGGACACACCGATAAATAGACGAGGAACTTGGATACCAATAAATACAACAGATAGAACAATAACTGATAAAGCTTACCTAGACATTCTAAAATATAATACTTTGAGTTTGGACTAAAATGAGCTCTGTTGAAAAGACATGGGTTTGTTTTCTGAGTTGGGATAGATGTGTTTGTTTCTGTTTTCCTTTTGTCGAACTTCAAAGAGCCAGAAACTAGGTCGTCTCTCCAGATGCTCGTCTCCAGAAGATCTAATTTTGGTTCAGTTTCATTGGACGCTTGATTTGGAGTTGTTGATGAAGTGGAGGTACTGTTCATCTCGGAGGCCGGACAAGTAAGACACATAATGACAGGGTAAGAGGTACTGCTCGTGTTATCTGGTACTTTGTAGATATGCCTTTCTCCTGGCCTACCATATGGAGCAGCTTCAAAATACCTGTAACATTGTGTTTAAGACAGTTACAAGAGAGTAGTTTCTGCAATGTCAATTGAAATACATTCAGCAGAAGGGAATAAAACAGAAGGATTACAAAGTTTTCAAAATCGTGCAATAGGCCTCGACAAAGTAGGAGTTAAAGCACTACGTAACATGTAAATACATATAGGTCGCTTTATAACACTCCCTCGCGCTCTACGACACCTAACCTCCACTGCTCTCTGTCGAGCCACAACTCTTGGGGCATTGAGCACCTTAACATTTCTGCTTCAATCCCCTCCCTCCAACCTCTCATTGGGCAAACTCTGCGCTTTCTCCCAGGAGGAACCCAATCAAGTACCTTTTTCGGCAACTTGTCTCCTACCATTCTCTGAACATGACCATACCAAATGAGTTGTTTTGTCATAATGTCATGCACAATGGTCTGTTTGGCATCCATGATCTCCCGTACTGTCTCATTCCTGACACCATCCTTTCTGGACATACCAGCAGATCTACGCCAGAAGTCCATCTCTGTTGCCTCTAAAACCTCCCCGGCCCGCTGTTTCATCGGGCATACTTCACACCCACAGGTTACTATGCTCTTGACAAACGCGTTTTAGATCATTCTTTTGTTCTCTTTGGAGATCCTTTGGCCCCAAAGGACTCCATTTAACATGGCAGTTGCCATACCACCCTGCATATTTCTGTTTTTGACGGCCTGGTCCAATCTTTCATCCTGGGTCGCAAAAACTCCTAAGTATTGGTGAATATTGCAGCTTCCAATTTGCCGCCCAAATGGAACCAATGGTCTCAACATGGACCTACATAACATGTTTTCTCTTCGAAATTTGATGAAAAAAAGGATTCAAAAAATGGGAAGTCTGAAAATTATTTCCTTAACAAAATATAGGGGTTTGCAATCAACAACAGTTAAGTTTGCAAATTTACAAATGACGTCATGTTTGATTCAACTTCCATTTGGACAACACTTTGCAATTGGGAACCATAGTTTCTAGCTCATCTGTAAAAACACTTACGTGCATAGTGATACATTGTTTCTAAACCAAGCCAGAAATTATAGTTGGTCCTTCCTAATTGCAAAATATAGTCCATTTGATCTGCCTTAAAAATACTTGTTAAAACCTTGTTCAGGAGTTGGTTTCCGAACTTCTCGTTGTATACATAATTTTCTTTGTAAGATTTTGAAGAGGAAACATAAATTGTTTTCTTCTAGTTCAGACCATGTTTGGAGATTCATTGTTTATTTACTTTAAAATATACTAAATATATGCACAGTTGTACAGAGATACAATTCCAGTGATCATTATCCCTTAGAATTAACCATTTTTTAAGAAAAAAAATTAAAATCATTTGCTATTTAGTGCATTTTATTAGATAAGATTAAGATCCGCAATTTTAACAACACTTGCATTGATTCCTTTCTGTTATATTTGATCCAATTGAGAAGCCCCTCTTTAATTTCCTTGATTTTATCCATCTTTCCCAATTTTGATTTTTTTCCTGTATTTTTTTTACTGCTCATTTTCCATCAAAGAAAAAACATGATACAGTGATTTGTCAACAAGGTACACATAACTGATTAGGTCGCAGAGATTGCCACAATTCTCTATATGTACTAGGTATCGAATGGGAAACAAACACTTCCCAAGAAACTCAACTTCTACAAATTTTAAAACAAAAACCTTCACAGACACACATCAATGACCAAAGTGCAGAACAACATATCTGGATCGCGATGTTTCTTTCTGCTAAATTTTTATTTTTTTAAAGAGAGACAAGTTAACTTTATAGTTTGAAATTCACACTGATATTTTGCTGACAAGAGATGAAAAGTCAAGGAAGGTTTCAAGAAATTAAGATGATGGGTTTTCCAAAGAAAAAAATATGAAAGGAAGTCCAAAATCATCGAAATTGGGGATACAAGGTTTCCTCTTTTGGCCATTAATATAATTCAGGCTGAGACAGAATTTTCATCAATTTTATTCCCATTAACATGGAAAAATGATCTATAAAAGCGCATAAACGCTTCGTTAGAAGTGACAAGATTACGTAATTATAAATACTGGAATATAAATTATAAATATAATAAATGAGTCTTACACAAGTTTGTTTTCATGGTCCCATGATAAAAGTTTAGTGACTACGAATTGAGCATGAGTTACTGAAGTGACCACCTGCGTACTAATATTTACATGGCAGACGTGAGTAAAATAACCGGCACTCCCATCTAGAACGGGCAGCAGTGTCATGAAACCTGTTCCATCGGGCGAAAATATGATCGAGCCGTGAGGTTCCAGCCATCCTTCTTCCGATCTCTGCGTGTGAGACTGAAAGAAAAGATCACCAATTTCAAACAAACAAGTAAGAAAATCAAGCAGTTTTTGGGCTTCAATGAGTGCCAATCACTTACTACGCCTACAAATTTCAGTCATGGCACGGAATGCAGCACAAGAGTTTTACATTTTTTATTTCTTTGTTCCAGTAGTTCGGCTGAAATCAGATAAATTTTTACCGAAGGGTTCAGTTAATGAGGTCTGTTACAATCTTAGTTTGATGAAATGAAAAATCGGTAGCATCTATTGAGAAAATTAAAAGAGCATTTGCACGATAAATGTTGAGCAGTCACACAGTGCGTATAACCCACACAGCATTGAATTTCGATCGCAGCCCAATGTTGTCTCTCCTCTAACATGAGGGCATTTCTCAATTGCCGCGTGAGCCACAGGAGGCATTTTTTGTGTAAAGCAGGGTTCGCATGAGAATTGAGATGTGCCCTTACATCAGAGGGGCAACCACTTGTGAAGGAACGACCAAAGTTACTGCTTCAGACGGCAAATTTCAGAGATTGAGCAAAAATTAAGCTGATCCACGAGCAAAAAACTGTTAATTGACAATTGTGGATTAGGTATTGCAGGATCATAAATAATAGGTCGAACTTCAAACAACAACTTGAAAAACACACATTTCATGTTTCGGTAGACAAAAACCAAGTTACGTTAAACTTACATCTTCGCAAGAGGCAGTATTCACTGAACATATTTGTACGACTGAGAGATTCTGTCTCCTGCTCAGCCATACTATAGCTAATTTGTTGTTGGATGACCAAGCGACATTGATCAAATACGGCTCTCTGAAAAAATTAGAAAAAACCCACAGAACATAAAGTCATGTTTAATCCTAAGAAAGAAATTAACTGCTATGGAAGGCTTCTTTACAGGTGAAAAATTTTAAGGCAAGACCTGTCATTGGTGTGGCACAGCCTCCAAACTATCTGTTTCCAGCCTTGCAGTGATTTCAAACTTTGTAGTCTATTGCCACAAAAAAGAAGGGAATAAAAAAAAACGGAGGGTACAGAGCGAGACCAGGTGAGGAACTCGGTGTATTCCTTTCGGATTATTTGGATTTGGCGAGCCTGCGGGTTGATTGAATGCGCCGATATCCTGGAGTTTCAACCCTTCAAGGATATCCTTGACGGTCACTGACTCACCCCTAAACTCCTACTTTTTGGACTAAAGTGTTGCTCTAGATATAGCTGGGATTACACTTCTCGAGGGCTAAGCCTGAGTCTTTCCCCCCTCATGTCTAGAGAGAAACAACTTGAAGCTTTCGAGTGCACATTATTTGGCTGGTCTCAAACTTTGTGTCAAATAGGTATTTTTTGATCATCCTTTAACTAAAGGTTTGCCGATATGAGAAAGGGCGACACAAGGGAAACTTTTACCTGTTTCAGTTTGCAACTTTGTAAAATTTTCATCCAATTTTCACACTGTCACCAAATTAGGATCATTACATTAAAATCATATATTACATTATAAATCATATATTACATTAAAAAGCTGTTCCTTATTTATTGTCCCTTTATCAATAAAATCAATGAAAATTTCCCAGTGTGCCTACCTAAAAATTCTGATAGTTTTTTAAAAGAAAAATTAACGATCTAAAAATTCAGCACCATGTTTGAAGGACTTTATCTCATCTATGAAATAGAAATATTCATCAAGTATTACTCACTGAGGATCATTTTCGAGTATGGTGGGTTTTTTGAACCTGACGTGAGCAGAATCTCGGGATGACAAATCAACAAGCCATACTGTTGCAGTAGGATTTATGGTACCAGCCTATAATCATAAAACAAACAAAAAAAAATTACCTTTAATTATTAACAAAAGTAAAATCGAAAGATGACTGATTAATAATCCTGCTAGTCACAATAGAGCACAAAAAACCACTACCAAAAATGGAGAATTCATCAGCACACGCCTTCGGTCGGATCAAGCGACAGGTTACCCACTGACCAAGTGACCAAGCTCTGTTGACATGATAACACAAGATGCCTAAATGATTGAAAAGAGAGGGCTTTCATGTTCGACAGGAAAGTCAGTGACATTAGTGAGTAAGTAGGTACAACAGATCTAAGTTCGGTTTCAATGTCGGACATGTGGTTACTCATTAATATTTACCTGGGGCAGAGAGAATAGCGATTCGATGATAGACCGGCGAATTCGCAAAATTATAATAATTTACATTCGACGGACACATTTTCACTAGTTTTGTAGTAATTCAACCGTGTCGATCAGTTCCTTGGAGCCATGGAGCCTTTAAGTTGAAGTTGAAGGGGAATGCGATAGTAAGAAAAAAAACAATTCATGAATTAGGTTACGCCATGATATGTTTACATGCCGGTNGGGGGGGGGGGGGGGGGGGGGGGGGGAGTTATGGATATGGAGCTGTATTGGAATGGGTATGGTATACTCCTGAAATGAAGGCGTTTTGCATTTCGAATCTAGAATGAGTAGGTATTTGAATTTTTTAAGGAATAACGCCTCCCTATTTGTTGACCGCAGAGAGGAGGAGAAAAGGAGAAGAACACTTTAAAAATTTTGAAAATTTTCAGATTCAACTCATAATAATTAGGTAAGAGATCAGTGTTTGTTAATCACGATCCTCAGAATTCAAACTTCCCCCTTGTTTAAAACCAAAAAGAAACCAAGGCAATATAGTCTTTCAGAGCAATCTTTCATTCGGAAAATAATCATGATCACGAAGTTTCGTCAATAGTGCATTTAGTGCATCGCATGCCGCACGTTTAAGTTGCATTGCGAGCTATAACCGCGAACGCAAACGTAAAGAATCCTCCGAGAATTTAATCTCGTAATTGAGGGGCTTGGAAGACGACGCGCATAAGTGCAGTTTTTACTATTTCGGAAAAAAAAAGAGTTTAAAGTTCTGCATTTTACTCAGGTCCATATAGTGCTCCAAATACATTCAAAATTTACAAGTTTTTGTCTCATACCTTCATGAACGTCTTCTGAAATTTTCAGCTCAGTTGAGTCAAATTGAGACCAGCAGTTGAGTTTAAAGTGACGGTAGGTCACACTTATCCCGCGTCCCCTCTAAACGAAAAATGCACTCATCCAATTCGCTGTTTTCTCCGCGTCAAATGACTTCCAGGCATAATCGCTCGGTATTCCGATAAACCTAACCTTCAACTACCAAAAAACACGCACGACTCAATTTTGATCAAAGACATGCTGCTGAGCACAAGATCTTTCTTTTATTTTCATCCTTCTTTTTTCTACATGGAAAAACACGAAAAACGGTCTGGATTTCTGTTTCCCCTTCGCATTTCCTTCGCCTGTTGTTATCTACTGAGCTTTTAGTGAGGTGCAGCCGTTCTCATGTATCCCATCTGTTGAAATACAAGCATAACGAGCTATGACACGCACCTGAGGCGGCTGGACTCAAATCTCTAGTCTCGAATTTCTAAAACTGCACTTATGCGACTTGTCTTCCAAGCCCCTCAATTGAATCTTTGAACATATCTGAAAATTCCGAGGAAATGCACTCATAACTTCCTATGAAAATGAAGATGTTATCGGGGCCATAAAATAAATATTTTTTGTAGAAAATCGCTTAGTCCCCTTAAGGACCCATTGCCAAAGTGATATGCTGAATTTCACCAAAGATTGGCAAAAATTATCATTTTTATGATGCTATTTTGAGAGCACCTATCCGAGTAGCACAGGGAATGGAAATATCGAAATAAAATTGCAAATGCAATAAAATTTTAATTTATTACCATGAAATTGCAATATTTTTAAATCATTAGGTCTGCAATAATTCCTCGATTTTAAAACATCAACAAAACTAGTTCCATGTGTCGGAAAGATAGGTATGGCGAAACTCTAAAATCACGTATCTCGGTTTGGGGCGTAGCAGACTTCCAGTCATATTTTGTTTTTTTGATCTCGGAGAACTACTCTACGTCAATCCGTAAAATACTTCCGTGACTTTATTCACTCTGCGAGGCAAATTCTAAGAAAACTTCAAGGAATGATGTTAGTTTGTTCTCCTGCAAGAAAATTAAACAAGAGCTGAGATATAGGTATTTAAACCTTGCACACGAGATACGTGGTTTGGGAGTTTCATCGTTTAATGCAACTTGGAATACGATGAAAAATTAAAATTTACTTAATCTTCATTGCAATAAAGTTCAATGTGAAAAGTTCCTTCAATCGATGGATAGGCAACATACACAACACTTCGACGCAGAAGCAACAATTTTACCATATGACGCACAGTGGATCGAGTCAATAGGAGAGGTTTGCCATGAATTTTTTTACAAAAACTGCAAATTTAGATTTTTATTTTGTGAGATTTTAAAGTTTGGGAGAAGCTTCCTCGAGTAAATTTTACGAGAAATTCGATGGTGCCCCTTTTCAGACCTCCGCGTTTTTCAATAATGGAGTTTCGGGATTTGGAAGTTTCAAATTTTTGTCCGACCTCTCCCATTAACTCGTTCCATTGTGCGACGGTGAAACTACCAGACCACGTATCTCGATTGCGTTGTTTAAAAATCTCCGCTACCATATCGTTTTCTTGAAGAAGAACAAATCAATATTTTTTGAAATTTGTACAGAGTGTTCTTCGCATAGAGTGGAAAAAAAACACGGACCTCTTCAAGAACTGACGTCGACTAGTTTCCTTCTTAAAAAATAAAGTATGATAGGAAGTCTACAGCCAACCGATGTATGTTGTCTGTTAGTTTCACCGTCGATATGTAACTGCAAATCATTGGAATCTGTGCACTCGGGTTATTTTCTTCCACAGAGAAAACCATTTAACCCGGCAATAGAGCGTTGACGCAGAGGAGCGTGCACGATTGCATAACGCCTAATAAGCAGGGGCATCTAAGACAATAATCGCGGGGCGAAACGTTTACGGCGCAGCACTTGTGGCTGCCAAACCGCAGGGATAACTCAAGCCTGATCCACAGCGACAAAACTCTGATGATGTAGGATTTCCGCGCCCCATTTGGCACTCCCGTCGCGGGTTCCCGGCGGGTCAAAAGTATTTGCGCGCGAAAGCAGTCTCGACGGGGTAAGCTTTGAATAATGTTATTCTAAGCGACTTAAAAAACGAAACAACGGGGTCTTGTATGTGCCGCCTCGTCTCGCGCCTCAGAGTCGTCTGCCGTCCTCAGGAACAAGGCCGTGTAAACACTCAAATGTTGCCAAATTTTCCTTTGATTAAATATCAAGCCTTGTATGTAGTCTCTCCTTAAACGATGAACCACTAGACAAGGTAGGAATTTAAGCATTCTAATACATATTTTTTGGCCAGAATTTCATGTAGAATACAATTCTTGCGTCGAAAATTACTGAGAACAACTTCTAACTAAGATATTGACGTTTGTCTTTTACGTTGGTTACGGGAAATTGTAATTGCTCGGTCACAAAAAACGCAATACTCTACGTGAGTCGATTCGCGCCTTACAACGCTTCTGGCAGGCTTCTCAATCGAGCATTGTTCGGGTTATTGTTCAAAGTGCAAATAATTTGCTCCAGCTGAGCCAAAGCGTTAAGATTGAGGGTCCATATTTTCTTATCGCACAGAGTGCCACGGTAACGTTTGGTGTGCAATTTGACTCACGAAGACTACAGCGTTTTCATCAGTGGGAGGTTTAAATTCACGCTTCAAGAAACATTAAAATAATATATCTTGGTTAGGAGTATCGCATTCAGTACTTTTCGGTGCGCGAATCGTGTACATTCTACGTGACATTCGTGATATGTCGTGACATTCGTGACATGTCGTGACATTCTACGTGACGTGATATTGTCCAGTGGTCTATTATTTTCCTTACGAGGGCCCATTTCGTTTATGAAGTGATCGACGACCGTAATTGGACTACATTTTGGAATTTATGAACTATAAAGTTCGGCCCGGTTTAAAAACAACATATGTGCCATTAGTTTCCTTATGCACATAAGTGTTTTTTCTTTCAGATGAATTAGAATTTACAGCTCCAAGTCGTTCCTTACGCAGCTCCTTTCCTTGGGAGGCTCCAGTGGGTTTATACTAAGGTTTCAGAGGGTTTAAAGATACTCACAAAATAGAATCAGAAAAAGATAATTTTGCCAATCTTGAGTTAAATTGCAGGAGTACACCTTTAGATATGAGTCCAGTCCTTGAAAGGGATCACTTTACAACAAAAAATATTTATTTTTCATCCCTCGATAGAATATTCTTTTTTTAAGGGAAGTTGTTGATACTTTTCCTCGGAATTTCCAGATACTTCAAATTAAATTACGAATGAAATTATCTGAAAAATTGGAACGAAAATGGTTGCAAGTTTCCCTGAAAACTCGTTTTAAATCAACGGAACTTAGGCAACGTCGGATGACTCAAAGTCAAAGCACGGCAGAGTTGATAACTCTAACAAAGAACAGGATGTGAATGCTACGTTTAATCAAGGCGCCGTGATACAACTATTCGTGCTCTATGGATGTGCGCGTTGTATACGTAATAATTGAAGGCGTTTTGGTTTTCTTCACGTTGGCGCGGTTACAGCTCGCGGTGCGGCGACACGTGCGGCACGCGATGCGGCGATGCGCCATCGATGAAACCAATTCTATAATCCTTTGCGAAATGATGAAGATTCTCAATGAATGTCTGGATTTGGTTTATTTTTGGTTTTAAACAAGTGGAAAGTTTGAATTCTCAGGATGGTTATCGACAAAGGCTGAACTCTCATTCATGGGTTGAATCGGGTAGTTTTCAAAAAGTTCTTTGTCTTCTCATCTTTCTCCTCTTCTTCCTCTTCTACATTTCCGTCTTATTCTTTTCCTCCCCTCTTTTTAATCTGAAGATTGCAAATGCGCCCCCATCCGACGTATGCGTTTTTTTGAAACTTTTCATGTCAGTATGACCTTGTTTTATGATTCCGCCCGGTCACAGCAAGTCTCAGGTCTAATTGGTCCTAGTCGGTCGGCGATTTGACGACGGTAGATAGGCAATATGCTTAAATTCGTACTTCGTTTGCTGGTCCATTCCCTGAAAATTTCATTAGCTAAAAAACGCTTTCAAATCTCCGAAACGATAAAAATTTCGCACGAATTAATGCTAAAAGGAACGGAAGACGGGTGAGAAAGAAGTAGTGTCCTCGTCAGGCCTCGGGCCATTAGAATGAATGGGAATTGTAAAGCACCAGTGACGTCAGCGGCGACAAAGGAGATGACATTCCGTGGATCTGAGCCTTTAACTCATCTGTCCACAACGCTCTGATCATATGCCCACGGATCTTGAAGTAGCATATTTTGGCGCTTAGTTCCTTTAGCTTTAATGTAAAATCCCACTTTTCATTTTGCCAAAAAGACCACTTTTAGCAGAAAGGAACCAAGCCACATCAGTTGTTGCCAAATTTAACTGGGCAATTTAATTTTTCAAAAGGGAACGTTTGTGCAGATTCCTTTGAAAATTAATAATTTGCTTTGTACTGAGTAGAAAATTCACTGAAATTTGCGCAAAAATCCGTACAATTGTTTTTATGTAAAAATTAAATTGCCCAATTATTAAATGAATCAGTGAGAACGAAAATACACCAACTCGAAAAAATGAAAATAATCAAGACACACACAAAACTGCACAGAAGGTGAAGAAGTTAGTCTAAGAAAAAGACGTTTGGTGTCGAAAGACAAGTACTTAGGGACACTTTAAAGGCCCAAGTTGGAATAGATGCGCAAACTTCCATGACCTTTATGAAATTGACTGTCTTCAATGAAAATTGAGCGCTTTCGAGTTACCGAGTAGGTGTGTTTTCGTTCTCACTGATTCAAATTTGGCAACAGCTAATGTGGCTTGGTTCTTTTCTGCTAAAAGCGGTACAAAAGGAAGCACGCCCACTTTTACATTCCTTATTATGCAGCTTGCATGAGCACGCCCCATCTTTCCCATCTGTCTCTGGTTCCTTCTAGCATAAATACGTCCATTTCGTGGATATATATCCGTCAACATGAAAGGTGTTGATAAGGCGTCTTTCCTTCGTTTTCCCCTCGGATGAGCGTACTCGGTGGCTTGTATCTGCCGGATTTGCAATTTGGCGTGGGGCGGCGCGCGGCGTGGCAATCAACTTCGAATTTTTCATAGCCGTCCTCGGCATGGCACCCGCACCGGCACACAGTGAATCGAGTCGGTCAGAGAGGTCGGACATGAAGTTTTTCACTAAAACTGAAAATTTTGATGTTTAATCGGTCACATTTTTAATTTAAAGGGGTGGTTCTCGAAGAAAATTTCACGAGAAAACCAATGGAACCATTTTTACTATCAAAAAGTTTTGATTTTACGGAGTTATAAGCTTTTAAAGTTTCCAAATTTTGTCCGACCTCTCCCATTGACTCGATCCACTGTGCGGCACCTCGTCGACGACGGCCGTGTCGCTACGTGCAGCAACTGGGAAATACAGCAATAAGCGGCTGCTGCTCCTTGTTCGCTCCCCAGCAGCCGCGTCCTAATAAATGGCTGAAAAACATGTTCTCCCTTCCTCAAGTCCCGACCCGACATAAGCCACCATTCGCGAAGGTAAGAGAAACGAAAGAAATGCTCCTCAAATACAGACCACCTAAAATCATGGTCAGTAAGTTGGAAATGTAGCCAACGTGCGTTAAGATCCAGACAACTGGAAATCTCAATACAGAGGGAAAAAGTTCATTTGAGCACAATTTTCCCTCAAAGAGATACGCTGTTCGGTACAACAATTTTTCGACATATGCATTCCCAGATTTTTGGGTATTTCAAGGCACGTTGGCTAGGTCTCCAACTTACTGTCTATACTGCTATGCTAAGAAAAAACGCCGTATGAACATTCGAGAGTTGCCAAATTTCCTTGGATAAAGTGTTTATTTTTTTAAGGAAAAATTATGAATATTTTCCCTTGAAATTTTCAGAAACTTTAGGTGCAATTGCGTACAAAATCATCTGAAAAATCGAATGGAAAATATTATAAAGAGTCTCCCAAAATAAGGCCAGACTTTCGCCCCCTTTTCGGTATTCGATTCGACCATAGAACCAAGGTTTAGGTGGAAGCTTATAACAACCGAAAACTTCGGAAAAAATTTTAAGATGAGTAAAGGAACCGTTTTCGAGTTACCGGTGGGCAAAAGGGTCAAACTCCGGCATTATTCTTTGCAATTTTCTTGTTGAATTGATGTATCTACGGGGTTGTAATCGTTGTTTACACATGTTAAACAAACCAGTCTCTACGTATTTTTACACGGAAAATCACGTTTTAATGTTGAAAAGTCGATGTATAGATCGGTTATATCAAATTTTTAAGATTCTTTACAGAAAATCGACGATTTTTAGGGATTGAAATTGTTCATTTTTGATTTATAGATGAATAAATGCACATAATATGACTGAAGTACACTGTCACCTACGTATTTGTTTTTCCAGAAACGATTTTTAACGTTAGCAAGTCCATATATCAATCGATTATATCGAATTTTTGCAAATACTTAGGATAATCAATGATAAATTGGCACTAAAATTAGTTATTCTCCATCCGAGAACAATCTAACATTGGGTTAGAACACATTTCCGGTCGGGTCGAGTACCAATTGACTCAGGTTTCCGATTGGGGCACGTTTCCAGTAAAGTAATAATTATGATTTTCGATATCCGGTCATGCAAAATTTCGGGTGGATAACGAATCCCGTTGATTCTGATTTCCGGTCGGTCAGCTTTCCAAGTGCCAGAGGCGCGGCTCCCACCTTTGGCCTCTTAGGGGTCAGGGGGTCGACCCCCGGCTTTGGCTCCATAGGGTTCAGGGGGCTGACCCCAACCCTTGGCTCCTTAGAGGTCAGGGGGCAGACCCCCGTCTTTGGCTCATTAGGGTTCCGGGGGCTGAACCCTTTCCTTGGCTCCTTAGGCGTCAGGGGGCGGACCCACGTCTTTGGCTCCTTAGGAATCAGGGGGCTGACCCGCCCTTCCCTTCGCTCCTCAGGGTTCAGGGGGCTGACCCCTTCCCTTGGCTCGTTAGGGGTCAGGGGGCGGACCCCCGTCTTTGGCTTCTTAGGGTTCAGGGGGCTGACCCCTTCCCTTGGCTCCTTAGGGGTCAGGGGGCGGACCCCCGTCTTTGGCTTCCTAGGGTTCAGGGGGCTGACCTCTTTCCTTGGCTCCTTAGGGGTCAGGGGGCTGACCCCTTCTCTTGGCTCCGTATGGGTCAGGGGGCGGACCCCTTCCCTGGGCTCCGTAGGGGTCAGGGGGCGGACCCCCGGCTTTGGCTTCTTAGGGTTCAGGGGGTGACCCATTTCCTTGGCTCCGTAGGTGTCAGGGGTCGGACCCCGTCTTTGGCTCCTTAGGGTTCAGGGGGCTGAACCCTTCCCTCGGCTCCTTAGGCGTCAGGGGGCTGACCCCTTCCCTTGGCTCCGTAGGGGTCAGGGGGCGGACCCCCGTCTTTGGTTTCCTAGGGTTCAGGGGGCTGACCTCTTTCCTTGGCTCCTTAGGGGTCAGGGGGCGGACCCCGTCTTTGGCTCCTTAGGGTTCAGGGGGCTGACCCCTTATCTTGGCTCCGTAGGTGTCAGGGGGCGGACCCCCGTCTTTGGCTCCTTAGGGTTCAGGGGGCTGAACCCTTCCCTTGGCTCCATAGGGGTCAGGGGGCGGACCCCGTCTTTGGCTTCCTAGGGTTCAGGGGGCTGAGCCCTTCCCTTGGCTCCGTAGGGGTCAGGGGGCTGACCTCTTTCCTTGGCTCCTTAGGGGTCAGGGGGCGGACCCCCGTCTTTTGCTTCCAAGGGTTCAGGGGGCTGACCCCTTCCCTTGGCTCCGTCGGGGTCAGGGGGCGGACCCCTTTACCTTGGCTCCGTAGGGGTCAGGGGGCGGACCCCCGTCTTTGGCTTCTTAGGGTTCAGGGGGCTGAACCCTTCCATTGGCTCCGTAGGTGTCAGGGGGCGGACCCCCGTCTTTGGCTTCTTAGGGTTCAGGGGGCTGACCCTTTCCCTTGGCTTCTTAGGGGTCAGGGGGCGAACCCCCGTCTTTGGCTTCCTAGGGTTCATGGGGCTGACCCCTTCCCATGGCTCCGTAGGGGTCAGGGGGCGGACCCCCGTCTTTGGCTTCCTAGGGTTCAGGGGGCTGACCCCTTCCCTTGGCTTCTTAGGGGTCAGGGGGCGGACCCCCGTCTTTGGCTCCTTAGGGTTCAGGGGGCTGACCCCTTCCCTTGGCTCCTTATGGGTCAGGGGGCGGACCCCCGTCTTTGGCATCCTAGGGTTCAGGGGGCTGAACTCTTTCCTTGGCTCCTTAGGGGTCAGGGGGCGGACCCCCGTCTTTGGCTTCTTAGGGTTCAGGGGGCTGACCCCTTCCCTTGGCTTCTTAGGGGTCAGGGGGCGGACCCCCGTCTTTGGCTCCTTAGGGTTCAGGGGGCTGAGCCCTTCCCTTGGCTCCGTAGGTGTCAGGGGGCGGACCCCCGTCTTATGCTTCCTAGGGTTCAGGGGGCTGACCCCTTCCCTTGGCTCCGTAGGGTTCAGGGGGCGGACCCCCGTCTTTGGCTTCCTAGGGTTCAGGGGGCTGACCCTTCCCTTGGATCCGTAGGGGTCAGGGGGCGGACCCCCGTCTTTGGCTTCCTAGGGTTCAGGGGGCTGACCCCTTCCCTTGGCTCCTTAAGGGTCAGGGGGCGGACCCCCGTCTTTTGCTTCCAAGGGTTCAGGGGGCTGACCCCTTCCCTTGACTCCGTAGGTGTCAGGGGGCGGACCCACGTCTTTGGCTCCTTAGGGTTCAGGGGGCTGAACTCTTCCCTTGGCTCCGTAGGGGTCAGGGGGCGGACCCCCGTCTTTGGCTTCTTAGGGTTCAGGGGGCTGACCCCTTCCCTTGGCTCCGTAGGTGTCAGGGGGCGGACCCCCGTCTTTGGCTTCTTAGGGTTCAGGGGGCTAACCCCTTCCCTTGGCTTCTTAGGGGTCAGGGGGTGGACCCCCGTCTTTGGCTTCCTAGGGTTCAGGGGGCCGACCCCTTCCCATGGCTCCGTAGGAGTCAGGGGGCGGACCCCCGTCTTAGGCTTCCTAGGGTTCAGGGGGCTGACCCCTTTCCTTGGCTCCTTAGGGGTGAGGGGGCGGACCCCCGTCTTTGGCTTCCCAGGGTTCAGGGGGCTGACCCCTTCCCTTGGCTCCTTAGGGGTCAGCGGGCGGACCCCCGTCTTTGGCTCCTTCGTCCCGGCCTTTTTGCGGTAGTCCGTCCTTTGCTTGAGATCTATTAGTCGCCTTCAAATGGCCGGGTATGCAAAATGACTTCCGTGACGCACGAATAGTGGTATCAGAATTTTGCATTAAGTTTACGGGTTAATTTGAAGGCGCTCATCTGTATCCATTGTGAGTGGCCTTGTTCGACGATGTTGACCAAAGAGGATCATATTTTTGGGTTTTAAATCGAGCCGCACATTCGAAAAATGCCGAGGAATATTATTTTGAAAATATTATAAGATTGTTTTTGGTCGCAACGTCTTTTTTCAAAGAAGATAGCGGAGGCGGCTGGATCAGATTGTGTATTTTAAGTCCCTTGGTTCGGTTATCGTATTCTGATGCGAAACTGATAGAGTTGCCGTTTACATGATCGCAACTTACTTAAAAGCGGTTGTGAATTTACAAAGTTTCCCACGGATAAAATGCGAGCTTTCTTTGATTAACTGTGAATAATCAAAATTGAAGATGTCGCATCGCGTGCGGCCCGTGACGCCTCACCACAAGCTGTAGCCGCGAGCGTTAAGAAAGCCAGAACGCCTTCCATTTTTTCGTATGCAACACGCACACCCACAGAGTACGAATAGTTGTATCACGGTGCCTTGATCAACTGCGCATTAGCATCCCGTCAATTTGTCAATATATCGACTCTGCCGTGCTAGAGAATGAAGCAGTTTGAACCATGTAACGTCGTCAAATTTCTTAAAAATGAAACAAGTTCTCAGAGAAATTTGAGATCGTTCTTCTTGCAATTATTTAGATAATTTAATTATAAAATTAACCTGAAGTAATTGAAAATCCCCAGAGAAAATATTCCTAACGCCTCCTGAAAATGAATATTTTATCGCCCCTTGCGTTTCATTCTTTGCGTTTAGATTGAAGATGCGGGAATTTTCAACAGACAGAGTACAATAGTTATTTTTTTAAATCATAAACAAGAAGAAAAAGTCTGTAATGCCTTACAGACTCATTTTTGCTCTCATATTCGCTTTAAGGCGAATAAGCGGTAACGATGTTCACACATCAGTTAGGTAAAATTAATTTTAAACGCAAGTAAAACTTTTTGACAGCCAACAATCCAACATTTACGGCCGATATGTTATCCTTTTTAATCAATTGATTTCCTACCCCAAAATTAGTACTGAAATTCCCTTCCGTCTTGATTGTTGATTGCATTTTAGTAATTTATTTTGATTCATTTTATTATTTTTTTTCATTTTATAATTGAATCATTTTGTTACAATGTTCCGTTTTATCATTCTCTAACCCACTTGGGGTTTTATAACCAGGCAACCTCTAGTGCATAAAGTAAAACCTAAAAGATTGAAGCATCAGTAACTTTTTTACAAGTTTTCAAAGTTTCAAAAAGAGCGCGCCAGTCACTTTCCGGTAAGGGACTCACGCACTCGATCCATTTTATCGAGTTGGGGGTCAAAACAATCGCAAAGGCGGGATACTACGTATACTCGCCAATTAGGAAATCTGTCCTTTGAGCCAAGAGGGCTTTCAAAGCTTTTAAGATAATGCCTTTGACGACCACTAATCTCTAGCTTTAACGCTGTGCTCTACGAAATTTTTCGTTTACTTCTAGGAGGATTAAGGTGGATGATTGAAATAATTAAAAATCCATTTTGATCGGTGAGAAAGTTTATCCCGTTAAGAAATGAAAACTTCCGCAGCGGTGGAAGACGATAATTGAAATCATCCTGCGGGATTATTGTTTTAATAGCGTTTTAAAACCCAATCGTTGAAAAGACACAGCGAAAATATTCCGCTTTCTGTCTTTCTCACCGAGCACATTTTGCAGACATATAATTAAATCAAGCACTGTGATGAATGTCCTATCCAGAATTGAGATCGACTGTAGACACTCACCCACAAAAGATTACGTGTTATTGACTGAGCTGCCTTAATTTTTCGTTGAATTAAATACCTACCCTCAAAAAGAAAAAAGAATTTTTTTTTTTTGGAGAGGCATTGATTCAAGCAGTGACAGGCATTTTAAAATTTCATAAAGTATTCAAAGTTTTGGAAATTTCTCCGCAGACTTATTTGAAACAATCTCCTGTGAAAAATTAAAGAAATATGCCTGTTCTGCCTTGATATAGCAATGAAAGGAGTAAAAGAAAAAATGAAGTCTTGAGAAAACGGGCTCAGAAGCGTCTGACCAGAAAATTTTATCGAAAGAAGCCTCGGTTCTCTGTCAAATTGTGAACATTTCATGAAATTTATTCGTATTAAACTTCATGATCGTTGAAACTTTTGGGGATGCATACGGGAGGCCAATAATAGCCTAGAAACCGTGATTCTCGATTTTGACATTTTTCACCCCGACCCTAAAACATTCACGACTTGCAAATATTTTCATCTAGTTTAGAGCGTTAGATCGGGGCTAAATTTCTCTCTAAACTCCCCTTTGTGCCACCTTCATGTATGGCACCTCAGTATAGGGTAGTATATTACCGCCGCATCAACAGGAAGACCATCTGAAACGCGCTTCCCAAACTCCGAAGGTTTAATTCATAGTTCCGTTAAAAATTAACAAATTTCAAATTTTGTGAAATTAATTCTAGCCTTTTGAAATTTTATTTTCCGTCGCTGCATGAAAGCAGAAGGAAAATCGATTTCAGTTAGAATGCCCAAGATTCTCCCGGTATAAATGCAATTCGTGCGGAATAATTGGCAACATTGAAATGAGGGGCTTAGAAGACAAGTCGCATGAGTGCAATTTCTGCTCTTTCGCGAGAAAAAGTGTTTAAAGTTTCGAAATTACATGGACCCTTACGGCGGAAAGTAAGTTCACACAGACTTTTTTATGCTTAAAAATTGGAATTTCGGAGCCAATTTCTCGTAGAGTATGCTTTCAGACCAGTGTTACTTGAAATCATTAACGCTTCGAGTTTTTAAAAAAAAATTGCACTTATGCGCCTTGTCCTCAGAGCCCCTCAAATGGACTTATATCTATCAAACAGAATTATATGCATTATGACATGAGCCCTGAGACCCATAAGAATATGTGCATAACAGGGCTCATGTCATAATGCACATAGTTCCGTTCGATACAAATACGTCCAAATGTAGTTACGCTCTCTCGTGACACAGAATGACCTATAGTTGCTGGAATGTAATAGATGAAGCTGAAATTGAGCTCAAGAGCCATTTGAAAGTTGAAGTTGGTAAAGAGTAATGACGGAGATAATTTTCGTGGACTTACCTTGGGGTACCTCAATATTTCTATGTGAGGGTACTGGGTTCTCATTCCGTAGATGGGGTATTTAAGCTCGCCGACGAGGGAGTCATTAAAACTCGCGTACGCCAGATACCGCCCGTCCGGCGAGAACCACACTCCGCTCCCGCTCTTGAAAATCTCCTCTGCAAAAGACAAAAACTCATCAGTTGCCTTAGACTTAGTTTCCCAACTTAATCAGTATTCATGGAACTCCTCCTCCGAGGACAGACCTCTCCATACTGCTAGCCATCTCCCAGACGCATCATCTCGACAATTGTCCATGAAATCGCGTCACCCAATGTCCTTTTCAATACTGCCGTACTGAGGAAGAACGCCGTATGGACATTCAAGAGTTGCCAAATTTCCTTCGATAAAATGTTTATTTTCGAGGCAAGTTATGAATAATTTTCCTTGAAATTTTCAGGAACTTTAGGTGAAATTGCGATCAAAATTATCTGAAAAATTAGGAGGAAAATATTCATATGTTTACCAGGAAATTTGTGTTTTATCCAAGAAAATTTGGCAACGCCTGAGGGTTCATACGGTTTTTTTCTTAAGCACGGCAGTATTAAACATGTACTCGTGAGGAAAGTTTTCCATAGTTTACTTTGAAATTGCCAGATATTTTAGATTATATCGCTAAAAAATCGTCCAAAAATTTGGAAAAAAAATATTCACAATTTTTCGTATAAATTTGGCTTGTATTGAGGGAAATATGGCAACACTTGGAGGCTCATATGGCGTTTTACCTTAGCATGGTACAATAGGCGATACTTTCATTAAGATCGTTCGGATAGCGCTGAGCAAACCAGCCACATCTCCATGCGGGGCCTTTTTGAATAGAGGTTATCAGTTCGGCGATGAATTTTGGTTCAATTTAGTCAAATGGAGATTGAATTTGGTGTATAGTTCTACACAAGAAAACTTGTGTAATGGAGGAGTAAAATTGAAGTAGCCTCGAAGGTAGCCTTGATCAGATAAAACGTTTTTTCACCCAAGACTGTGTTGCTAAGAACGCTCAAGCAGAAATCGAGATAAGCAAATAGGTTACAAACTTAAGAGAGAATTTAAAACACCTAAACGACAATGGAGTTTGGTGGATTCTTAAACGGTTTTTGTGACTGATCCTTGTTTCCTAAACTTTGCTCGTTCGACGCTCAGCTCTAATTTTGTGTCCATCCCCATCAAACATGTGCTATCAGATGTACACTATCAAACAGAGGTCTCTTTCAGCACTTTCATTGTGGATATGACTGGTTTGCCTGAAGTTATCTAAATAATATGAAATTATAAAAGTCTAGTAGAATGTGGAATTTTGTTAGATTTAACTCATAGGTAAGATATTAGTGTTTAATGCTCACCCTCCTGTGGATTTAAACTTCACATTTGTGTATAACCGAGACGGAACCAAGTCAAAACCAATCAAACAGCCTTCAATTTTTACGTATGCAACACGCACATCCATAGAGCGCGAATAGTTGCATCAAAGCGCCTTCATTAACGCTGTACCATGTCGATCGCTTAAAATAAGATGTCATCTCTCGCGCTGAAGAAAAACGCCCTATGAGTCATTCAACGTTACCAAGTTTCCTTTTGTATAAAACGAGTTTTCAGGGCAACTTGTGACTCTTTTTCTTCCAAGTCTTCAAAGGATTTTATTCGGAATTTAATCTGAAGTGTCTGCAAAATCCCAGGAAAAGTATTCTTAACTTCCCCTGAAAATAGATATTTTATCGAGGAACAATTTATGACCTCCTTTGTTCATGCGACGTTTTGCCTTTTATCAGAACTGCGGGGGGCGGGTGCCTCATCATGCGTTCGTTTGCATTAAACAATTCCTTTCCTCTATTCGTCTTGCACATTTTCTTGTATAATTTTAGAGATTATGCTGCGATACGAGGAAACCAATGTAACCACTTTTAGAACCTCAAAGTTTTGTACAAACGGAGTTATAAGCGTTTAAAGTTTCCAAATTTTGTCCGACCTCTCCTGATGACTCGATCCACTGTGCTAAGGTAGAACGTGGTATAAGCCACTAGGTGTTGCCAAATTTTCCTCTACAAATCACTAACTTTCAGGAAAATCTGTGGATATTTCTCCTTCAATTTTTCACAGGGTTTTGTTAGAAGTTTGACGTAAAAAGTCTGAAAATGGAGAATTTGCAAGGGTCTGAAATTTGATGAATTTCCTGTTTAAGTGGAATCCTCTGAGTGAACTGAACACGAAGATACCCTTGATTCATAAATTGAGCAATTATTAGAGGAGATATGACAAAATAACCGATTCTGCTAAAATACATGTGTTTAAATGGGAAATGCCGCCAGATGACGTCACAAGGCGGCACATTTTCTCACTTTTAAATCAATTTTTCTCCAATTTCCCATGTCAGAAAAAAATTATGAAAAATATTGCGAACTCAGCTCATTAGGCACTTTCAGATGAAGCAATAAAAAAATTGCGTGCAAATTCTCCATTCCAAGGAAAAATATTTATAACTTCCCTCATAAATAGACTTTTCATCGGAGGAAATTTGGCAACTCTCGAATGTTCATACGGCGTTCTTCCTTAGCACGGCAGTGTGCGGCGCCGAATTTCTTGGTTGCGTACGGTAGGTCTACTCCTTGGAGAAAAAAGGTCAAAGGGATGGAGATGAGTTTAGTACCTTGATACATCCAGTCGGGAATGCCGTTGCGGATGGTGGGGGAGCCGTTGGAGGTTAGCCGAAGGAGGGGGGCTCCCGGCGGGGAGCGGCGTGCCCTGGGGGCGTAGTAGATGTCGTGCTTGTAGACGAAGACCAAGGCGTTCCCGCGCGGCGACCACTGGACCAGCTCCAAACGCACCGCATCCGAGTCTTCCGTCGAGGAAATCGCTGGCGTCAGACCCGTCCGGCTCCTTAAAAAACAATACCAAACTCACATTGGATACGGCGTGTCACATGACCAGTGGAGCGATTAATGCGACTATTGAAATGGATGGACAAAGCGATAGGCACATCAGATAAACGGAAAATTGAGCGAATTGCCTGAAACGCACGGGGAAAATGGATTTCTGATTTTACAATATAATTGTTAAGAAATATGTCCATTCACATGTACATTTTACAATAAAGTAAAGCTAACTTAACCTCGGTGATGCTTAAATGAGCACTTTTTATCGTAAAATCTACATGGAAAAATTTTAGAAACTTTTTTGCAATTATGCAATTCCATTTCTTCAATGGTACAATAATTATAATGAAAGGGTCTGTCTCGGGTTGCTGTTAGTTAGTCTCTTGCTTGCCTCCTTTATCTATTTCAACCACTCGATTCCACAAATAGGATCTCCCCATTTTGCCTTTGTCTTCTTTGTCTATCGCTTTTTCCATCAATTTCATTAAGCAACCCCCTAGGAAAACAACATGAAGGCTATCCTATATTTGACCGAACAAGGCAAATCGCGCCTTGAGGTGGAGTAAATAACTTGAGATGACTATAGCACAGCTAGAAGAGGTTATTTTTGCATCGTTTTGCTCGAAGAATCCCCTCTAAATTGCATCGTGCGAGCTATAACAGCGAACGCAAAGAAAACCATAGCGCCTTCCATTTTTATGTATGCAACACGCACATCCATAGAGTACGAATAGTTGTATCGCGGCGCCTTGATGAACGTCGCATTCGCATCCTGTCAATATTGCTCAAGATATCCATTCTGCCATGATGAAGATGAACGCAGTTTGAGCTTTTGAACGTTATCAACTTGCCTCCCCCCCCCCCNNNCCCCCTATCAAATATTGATCCTTAGAGAGTATTTAGAAGTTAAAGATCAATAATGCCACCGCCAGTTTTAGAAAGAAAGTAAAATGATTGAAAAAATAATCTAGGTACAAGCCGAAAATAAATTAAACAATAATATTTCAAACCACATACAGATTGTTTGAATGTCTGTTTTGTTTCCTGTAATTTTTGTATTATTTCTCATCTCTATGTAGTTTGAAATATTATTTGTTTAATTTATTTTCGGCTTGTAGATCGATTATTTTTTCAATCATTTTACCATGTTCTATGAAAGCCAGCCAAATTGGCAATAAAATGTATCCAGAAACAAAATTGACCAGAGTTTTGAAGTAATTTGCCTCTGGACAAGGTGTGAATTAAATCGCTATACGCACCATGTTTTCTCATTAACACTGCACAAAGAATACGAATCACAAAACGGGAAGTTTAAGAATGAATTCGTATAAACGATGTGAATGTTTACAATTAACATTGGTTAGACAGCAAAAATACTAATGATGCCAATTGTATCATTTTGACTGTTGAAAATACTTCTCAGTATCTCACTCAGGATTTGATTTCGGAACTTCCCGTTGTGTGCATTATTTTCTACATTAAATTTTGAGGAGAAAACATTTGATGTTTATTCATAGTTTAGACCTTTACCCGTAACCCATTAATCTTGGACTTATAAAGCCCCAAGGCAAGTTTGAGAAACTACATGGATCGATCGCGGATACACGAACCGCGGATAATCGCGACTCTACCGTACAAGACCCTCAAGGCAAATTTGAAGAACGATATGGATCGATCGTGGATGTACAAAGCGCGGATAATCGAGACTTATAAAGACCCAAGGCAAGTTTGAGAAATTACATGGATGGATCGCGGATACACGAAGCGCGGATAATCGAGATTTTATCGTGAAATTAAAACACCCCTAGGGCTATTCGCCAGAGACACTGTCATGTGAAGTGAAGAATGGGATGAATTCAAGATTGGAGCATTAGGATTTTTCTTCAAATGAGGTGGGAACGCACACTCGGAAATGAAGGCGGTAATGACTAATGAGGTGCTGCAAGGGATACACGCGGTGCAACAAAGCAAAATTCGTCAATGCTCCCGCCTTCAGCTCCTCTTAGTCCTCGGGTTCTTTCAAGTTTTTCCCCCTCTTTTTTTACACGCACGTCTCCTTTTCTCTTTTTGAGCCACGCTCCCAGAGGCAGCTCGCGACGCAGAATTACCCGCGCGATTTTAATGATTTTAAAAATGCCCCTTTACTACGGATAAAGGAGCGTTCATAAGTCAGGTAACGCTCTAAGGGAAGAGGTTATGAGGCTTCATAACGATGCGTTACAAGGAGGAGGGGGAGGGTGCATTGAGGGAGGTGTAACTGCATTGGCCATCAATAACTTGGTGTGACCCAAAAGTTTGGTCAATGTAACCAAACTGAAATCTAAGAAAAAAAATTAACCGCAAGTTACTTTGCGGTTACTTTACGTTCTATTTCCAAAATTGACACACAACTTCGGTACCTTTTTCTTTTTAGGTGCCGCATTGCAGACTTTAACTCAACGTTTCCCGCTTCACTCAGTATGGCTTTCAATGGCATGGCGTGCTTTGCGATGTACTGATCTGCCACTTAAACATAAGGAAAAGGATCGATAAACAGGGTGTTCGCAAGGTACACCTTAATAATCGATTCTTGACCATGACTTCAAATGGGGAAATTCACTCCTCACCGTTGATGAATTTCAAGCCATTTTCCTTACGACGCAAGTTCTTCTCTTTGCTCTATCAGAAGTCCGTATATAACAGGCCCGTTTGCGTCAGTACAGTCCGAGGCAACGAACGCACAAGTTCAGAATCATTGCGCACGGTCGCGGGACAACGTTCACGTCGCATCCCACCTAAGGAACCGTGGCTTTACTCGCCCCGAGTCTCTCGGTGGTAATTAGCGTTACAGCTTTGAAAACGAGCGTTTTTATCTTTTCGGAATCAGCCGGAAAAACTGTCGGCACCGGAAAAGAAAAGGGATTCTCCCGAGCAAACATACTCCACTGTTTGAAAGTTAGTGACGGGCTATTGTCCTCGTCCAATGAGAGATTACAAACAACTTGGAGCCTTGTTGCATTTCGCTTTTAAGGTGATTCGTCAAGCTCAAGTGACGTGGTCGAACTGGCATGCGAAATGTCGCATCGATTAGGTCAAAAATCTCGGCAGATTTTGAATTTTTAGCAAAAAAAAAAAAAGGACGATAGCCCCTGCGCATAAGCCTAAAGAATCATTCTAAACCCAATAATCGGCAAAATTTAGAGTAATGAAAGGAGAAGAGTATTTGGAAAAAACTTCGCATTCTATTCAGCTATCGATTTCTGTATCGATTGCAAGGTTTTTTTCCAAATACTTTTCTGCTTTCGTTTCTCTGAATTTTGCCGATTTTTGGGTTTAGAATGATTTTTTAGGCTCATGCGCAGGGGCTATGGTCCCTTTTCTGCTGAAAATTCAAAATCTGCCGAGATTTTTTACTTAATCGATGCGATATATTGCATGCCAGTTCGACCACGTCACTCTCACTTGAGCTTGACGAATCACCCTAAGCCGACGGGAATTTCTATTAGATTTTGCAAAATTTTGATTGCGAACCTAAGATCGTATTCATGGTCGTTCATCTGTCACTTCTTTTTCCGCGGAGGTCCTATGCGATTCATATTGTAATTGAGGTTTATCATAAGTCCCTAATAATCATAGAAGATTATTGGATCCAAAATTGTGAGGAAAAATTAAGTGAAACAAAAGTTTAAGAAAGATTAAAAAGGAAGAAATAAAACAATTAGAATTGCATCACTGACAGAAAATCCTCCGCGGACTCAGTGAACAATTTTTTCATCTCAAACATCAATAGAGCTTTTTTAAATCTTCAAATTTTTCCTTAAATTTTTGTAATTTAATACAGCGTATAAGATAGTTTCAAAACAAAATATACATGCGATTTTAAGAAAATAAGTTAAGATTTTATTGAGGGTTTAGCGAAAGTCGAATGTTAATACGGCGTCTATCCTTAGTAATGTGGCATTTCGACGGTGTAAGTCGGCAATCGCATTATCGGTTTGCGACGTCGCAGACTTCTTCTCACACTTTATTTTTTGAACGGAAAACTACTCAACGGCAATTCTTTAAAACTGCCGTGATTTTTTTCCTCTGCGCGAAGAAAATGCTGCAAAAACTTCAAGGAATGATGTCAATTTGTTCTCCATTAAAAAAATAGCGTAGAAACAGAGATTTTCAGACACCGCAAACGAGTTATGTGATTGCTGACTTATACCGTCGATTTAGTATGATACTGTGCAACACCTCTGTTGCGAAATAGTTGCTTGAGGCGCACGCTGCGGCGGGCGGCTGGCCAGCGCGCAACACGCAACGCGCATTGGCGCCTACAAACCTAAGGGGATACTTCACGCATTGCGCAACGCGTGAAGTATCCCTGTTAGGTTTGTAGGCGCGGCGGCGTTTCGGGCTGCCAGCAGTCCAGCACGCCGCTCCGCTCTGTGTTAGGCTCTAATATGTATACACGTGGAGTCTGCGGTTTTCAACTCATGATTTTGAAATGTTTGCACACTCTACACGGATCATTCTCATTTAAATTGATGGGGGAAAAATATGTATTACAGAAAAATATTAAGTATGTTTTGTAAATATTAAAGAGGTTCTATGTCAAATTTAATGATTTCCAAAGCGCTTTAATTTTTTCTTCTGTGATTTGTGCTTTTACTGCGCTGCAGCGAGGTGCACGCGCAACCAAACTCTCAAAATTAAACATATCGACGGTGTAAGTCGGCAATCACATAACTCGGTTTGCGACGTCGCAGACTTCCTGTCATAGGTACTTTATTTTTTAAACGGAAAACTACTCAACGGCAATTGTTTAAAACTGCCGTGATTTTTCTTCTCTGTGCGAAGAAAATGCTGCAAAAACTTCAAGGAATGATGTCAATTTGTTCTCCATTAAAAAAATAGCATAGAAACGGAGATTTTCAGACACCGCAAACGAGTTATGTGATTGCCGACTTATACCGTCGATTTGTACGTCGGCGGAGTGTCGCATCGCGTCGACTTTGTATCTCAAACGCATCTCAATGATCGTAAAATTCCGACTCATCACGTGATAATTAGTTACTCTCCTACAAAGAACAGACGATGAGCGGAAATGTCAATTATTCAATTATTAGAACCATGCCATTAAGTTTGAACTTTAGAGTCTTTTAAGCTCCGGAGTTATTTTTGAAGTCAAACAGTGTCATTCCTCCATTTCTCGCAAAATTTCGCCGATCTTAGCAGCCGCGGAGAACGCTGGTAGAAAGAATCAAAAAGCAATTAAGAAGTTTTCTTTGACAGAAGGGCGAAACAGAAATCAACTCAATTGATATTTGCGTTCATCTCTTTGGATCTTAAAACATTTCCGCTGTAGATAAAATTCTTGTCCAAGGCGTAAGCTCCACGGCGGGATGGAGAATACAATTCGGATGAATTTAATTCGATGCCAAGATAAACTGATATTAAAAGCGACCGCTTCAGATTTTGTTCCACTAGCGTCGCGTCGTTTCCTGAGTAAAAATGTCAAAGAAAAGAAAAATGTGATCTGCAATAAAAGAGACAGCTGACGGATTACTTCTGAAATTACTCATTGGATTAAAAAGATTCGATGGGAGCATCGGGTATTATTATTTAATTCTTTTGTGTTTGAAAGCGACTGGTATTTTGAAATTGCGTTGTAAAATTAGAGACTTGAAATTTTCCGAGCTATTCGTGAACTGGAACTCCTTTTGGAAAAAAGCGAAAAAATTAATAACCGTTTCGGATTGTATGTCTTTTGGAAATACGAATACTTCTGTTTCCGCCAATATAGTTGGCCTTCTTTTGCTGAACGCAGCTTAATCGCTCAGATTTCAATGTTCAGGGTTATTGAATTAAATCGAAAACGCTCAAGTTGAAAACTTTCTTGGCATTATTTTCTGATAACCCGACGGAGAAATATTTTGAGGAATTTTATATTTTTATAATTTACTGTCATGATGTGTGTACAGTATGTAAGAACCATGAACTGACATTTAATTGTATCATTCGAATGCATGTTATTGTGATATTCGGCACGAAACGTGGGTTGGGCTGCGAAGCAGCCATGGCCAACACTCTAATACCTTTTTCAGTTTTGTTATCAACATATTAGAAAACATTGACTGGAGGAGAATGTAATTAGATCTTTTATCAATCGAGATCTCCCTAATAGTTCAGCGTCTTTCATGATTATTTTTATTTGTTTCTATTTACCACTTTTTTTCTTTTTAATTCACGGCAATGCATGCATGATGCATCCTCATCGTATCACTTAAAATTTCACTCGTGATTTAGGTTAAACTGGTCATTGTCGTTTTGTAGTGTCGTTCGCTTCTGTTGTTTTTAATTTTTAGTGGGCCTTTTTAAACAAAACGAATATTTAAGTCATCAATTACGTGGGCTGCTTTAGAAAAGCACATTTGGTTTCCAACTTGAACATTTACCCAAACATTTCACTGAATATCCCCCTGTTGTGCTTACAACCTGATTTTTAGATGTGAACATGAGTGGTAAAGTCGAAATTTTCAAAGCGCTTACGGATATGTCAATGTGTGTTGTGTGTGCACTACGGTTTACTAACGAAACGAGTATCATGGTTTATGAAAAGTATCTCACTGGTCAGAAGATTGAGGGGTACGATGCAGTGCTCGACAGGAAACGGAACAAACAGAGCCCATGCATCGCTTGTCTTGGACTTTTCCGTCCTGATTTTTATGAAGAAACTGTAGCCAGAATTTCGCGGTTAATTTTGGATTCAGGACAAGATTCCGACACGTTCAATGTGTCTCTATCATTGCCAATTAGTTTTTTACTCAGAGCTTATTCGCTCTCGTTTTTTGTTCGCCAAAAGTGGCCAGCATATTGTACGACAGAATTCTGGCCTCAGATGTCGGTAAAAGAGCTATGGAAAAATATAATTACACCAAAATTAGCTATCAAAATTAAGAAGAATTTCAATCCGACCTCCAAATTTGATATAAATGTTGAATATGTGTACACTGATGATGAGAAAGAATACCGATTCTTGTTGAATAAATTTCCAGGAAAATTTTAAAAAAATCAAATAAGCCAAACTGCTGTTGATAAAATATTGCGAAGCACTTACAGACGATGGCTTTTCAAAGATGATTTCCCGTGTCCACCGTCGGTGCCTAATGAAGTTGTAAAGTTCCAGAATGTATCCATGTATCATGCTCGTATTTTCTGCGGCGGACGTTACAATAAATGGTCGCGAAATGTCTCCCAAGCAAGATGGCACACCCAACGAAAAAAGGAGGTTATAGCCTCGGTTGAAGAGATGATAACTGATCTTGTGAAAAAAGCCTTTAGAGCTACCAAAATTAAGTTCGTGACCGCGGGAAGGGAGGATGTGGACGTAAGGTGTTTGGGACGCGGTAGACCTTTTTATTTAGACTTATTCAATCCGCAAGTCACCAAGATGACACAAGAACAACTAAACGCCGTTCAGCGAGAAATCAACACTGCTAGTCAAGGATTAATGAGAATTCAGCACCTTCAATTAATCGACACATCAGTGGTATCTCTCCTAAAAGAAGGAGCCGAATATAAGAAGAAGTCTTACTGTGCATATTGTGCTGTTTGGGGACCGACGCCTGATTTAAAACACTTAAGTTCCCTAACACCTTTTGACCTAGCCCAGAGGACACCAGTGCGAGTGATGCACCGTAGACCTTTATTAACAAGATCTCGAACAATTTATCAACTGTCTGGTACTATTGTGAAGGCGATTTCGCCGGATGGGCCCTGTTTTTTCAAAATTAATTTGACAACTCAAGCGGGCACTTACGTAAAAGAGTTTGTTCATGGTGATTTTGGCCGCACGAAACCTAACCTCGGTTCTATCTTGGGTGGTATCAAAGTGTCGGTGATTGCACTAGATGTCACTGATGTTTGCCTTGATTGGCCTCCCTCAGAGGCTTAGAGGATCTGTTGCTCCTTCAAGTTTATGATAATAATTGCTGATTAGTTAGTTGGTTATTATTGTTTAGAGACATTTCGCTACTGAGGCTGTAACTGGCGCCTACAAACCTAGAGGGATACTTCATGCATTGCGCAATGCGTCAAGTATCCTTTTAGGTTTGTAGGCGCCTATGCCCGTGTCACGCTGTTTGTCCGGCGGGCAAATGTATGTACAGCCTGTAAATGTCTTTACAGAATATATGAAAAAGTGAGTGCAAATACGAAAAAATTAGACTATTAACTTAATATATGAGAAAAAGTTTAGAATTTTGGTTGCAACTCAGGGATCATCGGAGATAAGGGGTTCGATTGACTCGCTATGATAAATGTTTCTACTCATATGTATGGTCTGGTGCAGTAAGAAAAAAACAGGTTACTCTTTGCTTAGAAGAGTGTGAACGACCTTCATCATTTTTTCATCACCTTGTTGTCTTTAAAACACTCAATTAAGTCTAATGATTCAACCAGAAAGGTTCTTGCCGAAACAACCTTGAAGAAATAAGTCATCATGGACGTAATAACTATAGGCTCTGATATTTTCCGACGGATCGATCTCTTATTTTTTAATGGAATAAAGCTAAAATCTCTAGAGCCATTATTTTTCTTTGTACAATACAATCAAGTAAAAATGTTAAAATTCTTGAAAGTTCTTAAAATTAAGCTATGCAACGAAAGAAATAAGAGGAAGAAAATTGTGAAAGAATTTGTAAATAAGGGTAGTTGTTCGCGCACAGAAAGGTTCAATTGTTTAAGTATGCAGCACGACTATCCATAGATGAAGGAAATTTGCATCAAGGTATTGAGATCAAAGTTGCAGAACGTCTATCAGTGACATGGGAAAAAGAAAAGGCGAGCTCCTTCAATTGTTTAGGTAGGCAATACAGTCATCCATAAAGTACGAATAGTTGCATCAAGGCGTTAAATTCGAAGGTTCAGAGTGTCCAACATCAACCGCGACCGAAAAGCAATTTTCTGCGTGCAGTAGGTAGACACATTTGTGAATGGGCAACCCTAAACAGCGTCTTGATTATTGAAATTGATAGACAGAGCAATAGGTAAAGAAAAGAAAGAGAAAATTGAGCAAACCGGTTGGTGAAAGCGGATGGTTGCAATTCAATGAACGAAGAAGATGTGTAACAGACTTAATGACGGCAACCTACAAAAGACCTTTTTAGTCAGTTCATCATTTCTCTTCTTGCAACCACCCATTCCTACCAATGGGATCACTCCATTTTCCTTTTGTCCTTATTGTGTGTTGCTCTGTCCATCAATTCAAAGTAATGTCAACATTTTCTGATGGGATGAGCTGATTTTCGTCAAGATGACGGATGATTGTTGCTTTGGAAAGCCACGCGGTCTGATTATTAAAATGGATAGACAAAGCTATAGACAAAGAAGACGAAGGGAAAATGGAGCGATCTTGTTGGTTACAGCGAGTGGTCGCAATGAACGTAAGTAATAGACTAAATAACATCAATTCATTAGAGAGTCTATCGTTAGTCCATCACCAGCCCCCCTCCCCCTTAGACTACAAGAACCAATCGTTTCAACCAGAAGAATCGCTCCTTGTTCCCTTTGACCGTTGATTTCTATGATCAATCCGCAGGTGACATTATTGATAGTTTCGAAAATATAAACGGGAAATGACTACACGGTTAGTCTATTACCGTAAATATTCGAAGAAACTCTGCAATCAAGGTGAGGACTTCCAAGTTTTACCGTCTATTGCCCGCCTAACGACAGAATCCTCACGGAGTTACGTAAGATTTTACAAAAGCTCGAGAGAAATCTCTAGAAGATGAAAGTTTACCGAACGGGTTGGACGTCCGGAGAATTCTTGAGTCTTGATAGCATCCTGTTTAATATTCAAGACGGGGGTTTTTCTCGACATAATTGAAATTATCGATTCAATTCATTAATTAATGAAGACACCACTCCGGGCTGTATCAGAGGGAGGCAACCGAGTCCACGGAGAGGAGCTATTTAATGGCACTTGCACTAGCTATTCCAAGAATGCCAACGGACAAGGCAAAATTAATGTCAACATTTTCAAATAGGTTGAGATTCTTTTCTTGAAGGTGCCGATAAAAAACGTCACGTTGAGGAATATTCGTCACATAATCAATAGTTTCGTTGATTTAAACGGCACGATCGGAGCATTTCCATCAATATTCGACTGCCCGCTGGTACATTGATGGACCAATCATTATTACTTCATTTCCTGTTTAAATCGACGGGAATTTTTATTGTGTAACCATAACCGGTTTGTAGAACAACAGCACATTATTCATCAGTCATCAACAAATGAAAATTATTGATTTCCAAAATTTCCCTGGTAAAAATTGGCAGTAGAATTTGTGTTCCAAAATACCATAGACCTACAGCCGGCTGTAAGATTCCCAATAGCTTCTACAGCCGACAACACTATTTCTTACAGTCTTTTATAGCCGATGGCGATTATGCAACAGCCTGGCGATAAAGTGTATGCTAAACGTTACTAATTACGGATGATAGGACTTAGTGAGTTTTTGGACTACTGCTCTCTTTTTGAGCCGCAGTATCTTGATTTATTTTGCGAGGAAAGCTCCGTACTTTTGGAGGACGCCTGCCATTCCTAATATGTTGGAGCGCCTTCAATTTCGTATGATACTGTGCAATACCTCTGGTGTGAAATAGTTGCTTCAAGCGCCGTGGTACGCTGAGGCTCGGCGGGCGGGCAGCCAGCGCGAAATGAGTATTGGCGCCTTTAAACCTAACAGGGATACTTCACGCATTGCGCAATGCGTGAAGTATCCCTGTTAGGTTTGTAGGCGCCAATGCGCCGCAGCTCCGCTTTGTGTTAGGCTCTAATATTTAATCTCATGGAGTCAGCGTTTTTCAACTCATGACTTTGAAATGTTTGCACACTCTGTATGGATTATTCTCATTGTAATTGATGAAAAAAAGAATGTAGTAAAGGAAAATATAATGTGCGTTTTGTAAATATAAAGGTGATTCCGTACAAACTTAAGGATTTACAAAGCACACGAATTTCTACACAATTTCTTAGGTATAGCCTTTTATAGCCGATTGCAAAAAAGCAACAGTCAGGCGATAAAAGGCAAAGCCCGGTGATAGCCCGGCTGCATAATTTTTTATCGCTTCGTGTAGCCCGGCCGTATGACTTTTCCACGTTCTACAGGCAGCTATATGATTTTCTATCGACTTCTTCAGTCGGCTATAAGAGCTCCTATGGTATTTTGAAACGCAGCTCCTATCGCCAATTTTTACCAGGGTTGCATGGTGTTCTCAAAAATTTTCCAGAATTGCAATAATGATTTTATAGAGGAAACAGAAGCTGTGCTGTGTAGACGATAACGAGAGCTATTACGTATGTGACGAGATGACAGCGATTCTTAGGTTTTAAACGTGGGAAAATAGAGCAGTCCTTCCGGTTGAAACGTGTGGTTCTTATGGGCTAAGGAGTAAGGGGGTAAATAATGGAAAAACTATAGGGTCTCTCGTGGGTTGCTGTTGTTAGTCTATTACTTACCTATTTTCTTCGTCAATTGCGATTAACCGCTTGTGATTGGATCCATTATTTTGTCCAACCATTCCATTGTCTTCTCCTCCTATTGTTTTGTCTATCAATTACAATAGCTTGTGGGTAGTCAAGGCCTGCCCGCACTGCGCACGCAGTGCCGTGAATATAAGTGTGAATTTTCCTAGGAATTTCCAGCTAAAATATATACTTTCTCAGGAAACTTTGGCAGACACACGCACACGCACCCTCACAATCACTGAGCACTCACACTTTGAAAAGCCATTTAGAACATTCTCGGGAAACTTGGTTTTCATTCCCGTTAATTTTACTATTTCGTAAAAGTTCCCTTCTACTTGTCCGCGATTGGACCGCAAAGCGGTCAGAAGAGTCCATTATAATATGCAAACTTATATGCAAACTTATTGTCTGCGTCACCAACCCGAGAAACTACGTACTTTTAAATGGACGTATTTCTATCAAACAGAACTATGTGCAGGTGAGAAATATGGGGTGTGCTCATTAGCTCTCTGGCCGTAAGAGCCCTTATGAGCTCTGTCCAGGAAGCTCTCGTTCCATCCCCGCGGCTTATGAATCCCGCATCCAGTTTGCACATAGTTCTGCTTGCTCAATTTGAAATCCCGCTTTTCCAATTGAACGTATTTCTATCAAACGGAACTAAGCGCCAAATTGAGTTCCTTTTGAGGGTTTTAGAATCCCGGACAGCGCGTTCTGTCAAACGGAACTAAGTGCCATGGAGAAAAATTGCAAGTATAGGACGGAACGAGCATCGCGTTCTGCAACACCCAATCCAAGCCCCCAGCTCCCCCTCCCTTCCTCACCCTATTGCTCTTAGTTCCGTTTGATAGAAATACGTCCTATCCTTCATAAGGAACCACGTCCACTTTTACATTTTTTCTTATGAAGCTTTCTAGAGCACACCCCATATTTCTCACCTGCACACAGTTCTGTTTGATAGAAACACGTCCAAATTAGCAATCATGAAAAAAAAGTTGAAAACACGACGGAGACAGAAAGCTGGAAAACACAGGCTGAGGGAATTAGTTGGAATTTCTGGTATGGAGAGAGGCAAGTTGACTAAAGTCATCCGAGAATGATTTCAGTGGCGTGCGTTAGACTAACCTCTGCTCCTGGCGGCGCTGAAGCGCAAAAGAGGAAGCGGAAAAAATTAATTGACGACTCGAGGAAATGCAGCGCAACTTCCGTCGGATCCGCATCAGTATTGCCAACTCTCCCGCCCAAAATTCCCCATCGCTCATAAATTCCCTCTTGGAGAACCTCGCGAGCCGACACCGTCCCCTGAAATAAAACCTGGGAGCATAATGAATGGGCGAGAGTTGAGGTCTTATCAAACTGCGCGACACGACGCCCTGTTGTCAAATCGCTCGAAAATCACCCGTTAACTGATTCGATCCCTCGGAGGACAATTCAGAAGTTGGCAACCGTGCGAGGCGGAGCACACATCTGACTACTTTGAGGAACTCAACTCGCGGCGAAGTTTTCGTGGCACCTGGCTCCGAGAAGTGTCAGCATCCTCCTGGCGCCGAAAGGAGAAACCGCGTATCCGGTCGTTGGTTCTCGTTGGACTTGAGCGGTTTTGGAACGGCGCGGCTGCCTTAAGATCTGTCTCGGCGGTAACTTGGCGGATTACAATTGCGTGCAGCTGACAGCGAGCTTAAAGAGTGGCGGATTCTTGGAAAGCTCCTATTGACGTAATTTCGTGCATTTCCACGTCGTGATTACCTAATCTCATCAAACTTGGGGCTCTGCAATGGGGTGGGATATACTTTGACCGATTGAGCAGTCTTCAGTCTTCGGGAGACAACGGCGGTTCCCTCCTCTTCCAGTGGTGTCATTTAGGGTCGGAGAATTGCTCCTCCTCTCCCCCTTTGGAAATTAGGCCTATTTCGGGATGACTCTTGAAAAAGCTTTCAGAGCTGCTGTCCCATTCCTTCTCACTTTCTCGTATGCGACAAAATAAAATGACCCGACAAGAGAACGACGGTGTAAGTCGGCAATCACATAACTCGGTTTGCGACGTCGCAGACTTCCTGTCATACTTTATTTTTTAAACATAAAACTACTCAACGGCAATTCTTTAAAATTGCCGTGGTTTTTCTTCAGTGTGCGAAGAATATTCTGCAAAAACTTCAAGGAATGATGTCAATTTGTTCTCCTCTAAATAAATACATACATACATATTATCTTTTCGCTTTCTTTTCACAGCATGGCTGCCTACAGTGCACTGAAAGAGATAAAGAGCGCAGAAAGTTCTCTTGATTGGAGTCGTAGTGTGTGCCAATTCGGTTTTGGGGCGCCTTCAATTCGAGCGATACTTCCCGCACATCCTTGGAGTTAGTTTAGTTGCGTGACCTAACTTAACCCAACGTCGCCAAATCGTCGACGAGTTCTAACCTCATTTGGAAACAATCGCGAAATTTTCTCACGCAAAGGGCTTGACAAGGCGCACGAGTGTAGTTTAGAAACAAATTGATAAAATAAAGATTTCATCCAAAAGCGTTAAAACATAACTGTGAAAAATTCACGACAAAAACACTATCTTTAAGCATCAAAAAATGAGTTTGAGCTTCCTTTCCACTGTTAAGCTCCGTGTGATTTTGAAAATTACACTCGTATTTCTTAAAATAGCAAGAACTACACTTACGTGCTTGTCCTATAAGTTTCTTATATATTCTAACATTTTTCTGCACATTGTGAAATTGATCATGTGTGTATGTAGTCACGAATTTGCAAAATTTTGAATTTTTTTATTTCCGTTACGCGAAGAATCTGAATTGTTTTATTTGTACTTACCCTTCATAAAATATGTGAAGACAATGGTGATTCGACGTGCGCCATATTTTGTGTCAGAAGGACGTGCGATATATTTATCGCAGCGATTGGTTCCATTTTTTCAGCTATTCGTCATTTTTCTCGAATTTTGAGATCGAAATTCCGTTGTCAGGAGATGAATTTTGCTGTCAATGAATTCACTTACCAATTTTGACCAACCAATTCAAGTAATAAAGGCGTGGTTTTCTCGAAGGAAAAATATCGCATTCGAGCGCAGTTTCGATATCAGTATTAAATGCGATATTTTTCCTACATAGAAAAATACATAGAGGCAAAGATTTTCAGACACCGCAAACGAGATATGTAATTGCCGACTTACACCGTTGAGAAGCATGTTTCATTGGTTTTTTTCTTAAGTGAGTTTTTCCCAAAGTGAACCCAGCTGCATAGGCGAGTTCTGGGAGGGCGTAAGGGGAGTGCGCCCTTCCCCTGTTCGTCGAGGAGAAAATAGGGAAGAAAGAAAGACGGAAGAAATGGAAGAGAGAAGAGGGACATTCACAATTGTTTATCATTCAAGACGAAATCAACTCAAACTGCATATTCAATACCTTAAAAATTCGACAATTTTCCGTAGGGAGCCCCCCAGATCACCCCCGCCCCCCTGTTCGAAGTGTCTGGGTTCGCCTACGCCCAGCTGGATTCTGGGGTTTCCAAAGAATTTCGAGTAAATCATCGTTTTTTCTAAAGTCTAGTGACTGTTTAAGACTGACGCTCATGAAAAATCAATAATTATTTAGCAGTGAATACATCCATGGCTTCGAAAATATCAAAATCTTAAGTTATAGAAGGCTTTTAGGGAGAGTCAGGGGATTTTGGATCTTCTAGGGGACGAAACTTGATTTTTGTTTTTTTTTTTTGTTGTTGTCTTCGTTCACTGTAAAGTTTCTTACGACTAAAGACCGAGGACCTCTTGAAACTCCTCTCAGCTTAAGATTCTGATATTTTTGAGGTCATGGATGAGTTCAGCGCTAACAATCAGGTAATAAATTATTTTCCATGAATCGATAACCGTCGCCAAAATCGAGGGAAAGTGTCAGTCTTCCGTAAAATTTTAGGGAAGCTTCCGCTCGAGGAACTTAGCAGCGGCGTTGTCTCTGGTGTTTTTCGTGCGTGAGGGTTGGCTGCCTTTTTGGATCTCAAGTGCTTCATGTTTTTACACGTTCATACTCTCCCTATACAGAGTCCCTTTACACTGAGAGTTAAGACAATCTGAATCCATTTCTGATTGGTTCCAAAAGTCACAAATGGGAATAAAAATAACATTTTCACCAATTGCAAAGATTATAATCTGGAATGGACCAAGGAATTACGGGTTTGACAAGAACAAACGGAATGAGAGAGGGAACGGAGAAAGGAATTTGAGAATGGGCTGATCAAAGATTATGAAAAACTTTCAATTTGTGTAATTTTTACTCCCGTTTTTGACTCCATGAAGGAGGGGTGGTCTTAACTCTCAGTATAATGGGACTCTACTCTAACCTCACCAAAAATCGATTTTTACAATGCATCGAAATCCACGAAAAACAGCACTGCCAACTTCCGACGGACTCAACTGGTGCGGAAAATAAGATTTTCTCTCAAGTACACGCGAAGCCGTCAACGAACCGCAGAGATCAGAAAGAAAAATTTTAAGGGGGCCGCGTGGGGGTGGAGGGGGGCAGAAATCACGCAAACAAAGGAGCAACAATAAAACCCACCGCTCAGCGCCCGAAACGTTTTTTCCCTCTTATGTACGTCGACAGGGGCGGCGGGTGCTGGGGGGTGGGGGTATTCCTCGGTGCCTTCGATCATTGGTCCCGCGGCGTGGGAATGAAACACCACGTCGCTGGAAAGAAATCGGGGTACTTGACGAGTAAAAAATGGGGGGCTTTGCCGCGGGCCGAGGCGGCTGGATGGATTGAAATACGCAGCGTAGCTCGCCGCCCCTCTGACGTAAAGACGTAAGTACACTTCACGATGATCCCTGTCGTCCATATAACTTAACTCTTTTCAGAGCTCATCTCGTAGTGGAGTTACGCTCTTTTGCGATGCGAGCGGGGATTTGTCGGCGGACGCGTCGCGGCGTCGGGCGTCGCGTATCGCCGACAAAAATATGCAAAGCGTCCTCCTCAAAGAGTGCCATTTGCACGCCGAACCGGAGAGGGGATTGAATTAAAGAATGAGCAAATGGGAGCCTTTATTTTTATAGCGTCGATCAATCAAAGACGACGCGTCAAAGGCCCGGGAAACGCCGCCTACGTGCGGCCGCGCCGGGGAACAAAGGAGATGAGGAAAATTGGATACGTACTGAGTAGCGATTTCGTAAACGTGGTATTTGGCAGTCCTCGTGTTCGTGTACACCTGCAACAGACAATCAACACAGATCCATCAGAATTATAATCCATTTGAAGAAAACGGTAGGACAAGACGTTGTGCAAGTGGATGAAAGATGGGGTGCGCTCGTTAGTTGAGGGCCATAAGAATGAATGGGAATTTTAAAACGCCTATGACGTCAGCGGCGAAGAAACCGCCGTCGCCGAGAATTAACTCATGAGCCCTGTCCACAAGGTTCTTGTCACATGTCCACGGCTCACGAGTTAGCCCTCAGTTTCTTTTTATTTAATGGAAAATCCCGCTTTACATTGTTTCTTATCCAGCTCACCTCGAGCACATCCCATCTTTCCATTTGCACAAAGTTCCTTTCAGCATAAATACGTCCAATTCGCTGTTATTGCAAGACCGCGACTGAGACGTTTCAATTCATGAGAGGAAACCAAGTGCAACATGATTTTCATGATATCTCATAGAGAGTTATGCTTGCGCTTTAAGTACTGATTCCTCTGTAAAATTTCGCGAGAAACACGATGGTGTCACTAGCTCTCTCTGCAATACACTTCAAAGCCCAAAAAAGCTAAAAGTTCAGGCCAAGATGGAGAGGATTTCTTATGTTGAGAGTGCACCTCTACCATCAGGTCAAACTCTCTATGCAAAGATAGGAAGCAAATACATTAGCAGGGTTGCCGTGTTTCCAGTTTTGGAGTCTCCAAATCAAGTGACAACCCTGTTAGGTTAGGTTTTCGTGTATCTCGCGAAATGGAGAATTTGCATGCAAATTTTTTATTGCTTTATCTAAAAGTGCTTAAGAGCTGATTTCGCAGTATTTTTTATAAATTTTTTCTGATATGGAAAATAGTATAAAAATTCATTTAATGAACCGAAAAATGATATCTCCCTCAATACCGCTTCAACCTTGAGAGCTTTTTTGGGCTTTAAAGTTGACTCCAGAGAGGACCAGTGGCACCACCGTGCATCTCGCGAAATAGAGAATTCACATGCAAATTCTTTATTGCTTTATCTAAAAGTGGTTAAAGAGCTGATTTCGCAGTATTTTTTATAATTTTTTTCTGATACGGGAGATAGTATAAAAATACATTTAAAAGTGGAAAAATGCACCGCCTATAGTGAGGTCATCTGAGAGCATTTCCCATTTGAACACATGTATTTTAGCAGATTAGATCATGTTGTCATATCTTCTCCAATAATTGTTCAATTAATAATTAAATAATTGTTCAATTTATGAGCCAAGGGTATTCTCGTGTTCAGTTCACTCAGTAGTTTCCACTTAGACACGAAATTCATCAAATTTCAGACACCTGCAAATTCTCTATTATACATATGAGCCAGTATTTAAATCGGAAATTTCTGACACATGCAAGAGCTCCATTAACTAGTGCGACCCTCATTTCCTACTTTGTACCCTTTCATTGAACATTTCCTATTTTTTCATGCTCAGTTTCTCTAGTTCCCAAGCCAGGTGAGTAGCCTGATAATGAGCTGAAAATCGATGGAACAAATTGAAACGGCTACTGCCTCGTCCTAAATTCTCCGGAGCGATTTTGAAACAAGAGCAACACGCCCGGGTCACCCTGCGAGCCTGGCAGCGGCAAGCTGTTTTCTAGCTTCAGTCCCACGTATAATCTGGTGGATAGCCATGTAATAATTTAAAACCACCCGATGGCCTCTAATTAAAAAAGAGGGAAAAAAAGTGCCAAAAAACTTTCAACTCTCTTTGAACTCAGTTCATGCAGAGAGGCAGGTTACGCTGGATCCTCCTGTCGGACCTGGCGTGTGAGTGGGAAGAGAAAAACTACTTTGATCTTTTTCAAAGCATCGAAATAATTAAAATAAGGACTACAAACCTTCAATAGTGGACTTTTCAAATGAAACTAGGACGTATTTATGCTAAATGGAACTTTGTAAGTGGAAGTGGAGGGATGAAGTGTGCTCGTGGAATCTGGATAAGAAACAATGTAAAAGTGGATACGGTTCCTTTTGAGAAAATGGAAAAGCGGGATTTGACATTAAATCAAAAGGAACTGATCGCTAACTCGTGAGCCATGGGCATGTATCTAGAGCCTTGTGGACAGGGCTCATGAGTTAAGGACGACCAAGAACAACGAAGGGGGCGGCTTCTTTGCTGCTGACGTCACTGGCGCTTTAAAATCCCCATTCATTCTTATGGCCCGAGCACTAACGAGCACACCCCATCTTTCTACTTGCACACAGTTCCATTTAGCATAAATACGTCCACTTGTGATAAATGAGGGCGATATCACTTGGTGAAAGAACAATATGTTTTATTATTACCTCACACTTCAAAACTGGCGACTAGCCGGTGATTTATCTGATTAATTTCCTAACTCACTTCAGACATGCAATGATCGGTTTACTGCCTTGAGGCGAGGTTACGTCGCACAGTCTAATCGGAAATGACTACTATGTGATGACTGGTTTGAATATATGTTTTTCTGCCGTCATATCGATCATAAATTTCCCCATTTGAGGCTGCGGTAAAGAATCGATTATTAAGGTGTTCATTGCGAACACTCTGTTTATCAACCTTTTTCCATAGGTTTAAATGACAGGTAAATCGATACATCACGATGCACGCCACGTCACTGACGTACAGGTTAAAATTTGAACTAAATCGATTGTACCTAGAATGCATTGCACAAAAGCTGCGAATCTATCTTCAGTACATCACTTTTGGGCTTAATTCCATTGTGTCTCGGGAAACCTGAAAACGCCTTCAATTGTGCTTGATACTGTGCAACACTCAGGAGTTGAAATATTTGTATCAAAGAATTGAACCCAACGTCAGTAGTAAGACTCTATTCAGAGTTGCGTCGCTTCGTAGCCGTTGCTTTATTGGTGGTTCCGTGCTGTGGCCCGATAGTTGTTTTCGAGGAACTGATGACCAGCGGGCTGATGATTGAAATTGATAGACAAAGCGATAGACAAAGAAGACAAAGAAATTATGAAGAGATCTTATTGGTTGAAATGGGTGGTTCTCATAGACTAAGCGAGGAAATGCTGGACTAACTATAGGGTCTCTCGTGGATTACCGTTAGTTAGTCTATTACCTACCTCCTTTGTCCATTGCAACCACTCAATTTCACCAATAGGCTCACTCCATATCGACGGTGAAACTACCAAACCACGTATCTCGGTTTGCGACGTCGCAGACTTCCTGTCATACTTTATTTTTTAAATGAAAAACTACTTAACATCCAGTCTTGAAAATTTCTGTGATTTTTCCTCTTTGTGCGGAGAAAATTCCGTGAAAATTTCAAGGAATGATATTGATTTGGTCTACTTCAAAAAAATAAAATGTGATCGTAGATTTTTAAACATCGCAAACGAGATACGTGGTTTGGTAGTTTCACCGTCAATATCCTTTTTGTCCTCTTTGTCTATGGTTTTATCTATCGATCTCAATAATCGGCTCGCAGACGAGACTGGCACCCCAATGCATGTTTTCTCATTACAATTCTGAGCAGAACACAATGATCACATTTATAATTTTCGAATCCCACCGATAAAGGAAGTAGATCGTATTCCAGGTCCGCGAATTTGAATGCCTCGCTCTGAGAAGCACCAAAGTTTGCTGCGGCTGATCTGGCGCTACTTATACTAATTTCAACGAGTTTTAAACGACCGAGGGGTTTTCTCGTCGCTCCGATTCGCGACTTGGGAATTTTACGAGTGCAGTGTAAAGAAGGGGAAGGAAGTTTGTAAAACTTGACCGGGCTGAATGCATTTCATTCAAGAGTGGTGGTCTTACGACTCATAGAACTATTCCTGCACGCAAAATTTCACCAGAAACTGGTTTCCTCTGCAGTTAACTTCTCAGCTCAAAAGATAGCTTGCAAAGTTGAGACAGTAATGGTGATTCAAGTTGCGTACTGATGCTGAAACAGCAAAACCACGAATCTTGATTGCGGAGCTTGCAAATCTCCACTCATGTTGTATTTTTTCACGAGTATACTGCCCGAATTTTCGGCGCTAAATTTTCAGAGAACACTGTTGATAGAACGAGAGAAAATTAAACAAAACATGTTCAAGAGAGATGGTCAGACTCTCTTTCAAAAAGTCATAAGTATCTTTTACTGAAACGCTTAAAACGCCTTCAGTCACGCCTGATACTGTGCAACACACAGGAGTCGAAATATTTGTATCAAAGAATTGAACCCAACTTCAGGAGTAAGACTCCATTTAGCGTTGCGTCACTTCGTAACCGTTGCGTTATTGGTGGTTTTGTACTTTGGCTCGATAGTTCATTTTATTGAAGAAAACGTAGCAACATTATGGCTTGAAATTGTGATAGAAGATTCTTCCCGCGGAGGGCAAAAATCGGGGTCGGACGTTGAATATTTTACCATTTAGAAATTACATCATTATAGGGAGCCTGCAATGGTGTAGCCTCACAAACTGAGGCATGTTTTTGCAGTTTCACTATCGAAATAGAATGCATTTCATATAGTGTTAAACTCACGTGAGTGTGTCAAGGAGGGTGCCCAGATATAAATAAATCCCTCACACGGCGTGATTCCTTTGAGCGGTGAAGGAGCCTACATTAGAGCTCGAAATGTTTCCCACGGGTTGTGCCACGCAGTAGCAAGGGAAATACAGCTGAAGTAAGGAAAAACACCGTATGAGCATTTGAAAGTTGCCAAATTTCATCTTATAACACATCAATTTTCTAGAAATTTTGTGAATTTTTTTCTTTAATTATATTTTTAAGGAAGACATTCACAGGTATACCTAGCATTCCCGAAAAGGTCAAGACGTATTATTCGATTCCTCCCTCAAAATTAAACATTTTGTAGAGGGGAATCAGGAAGCACTCCAATGTTCATACTACGTTCTTCCTTAGAATGACCAGAATAGATTCCCAGCGCATAGCGCTATGTATAATCTATAAGCACGGCTGAAAGATCATGAATAATTGATTTCCATCGCTATAATTGTTTGCCAATTAGCCAGCCCGCCGTTCCGTTTGGCAAGCTCCGTCATTGGTCCTATTCTGCCGTGCTAAGGAAGAACGCCGTATGAACATTCGAGAGTTGCCAAATTTCCTCCGATAAAATTTTGTTTTTAGAAGAACGTTATGCATAATATAGGTACCTAGAAATTTTCAAGTGTTTGGGATTAATCTACGAACAATGGTGCCTGAGAAATTGGAAGAAAAATATTAATAACTTTCCCAGTAATTTCGAATTTTATCGAAGGCAACTTGGCAACGCCTGAAGGCTCATACGGTGTTCTCCCTTAGCACGGTAGTATTTACCCTTCCGCATGTGGACTACATGATGTAGCCCCGAACGCACTCGTCAACACGCATCATGTACACATCATTCGCTGCTTCGCCGGTGCCGGAATGCAAGAATCAGCCAAGCTCGGTTGATTCAAAATAGCTATTCCCAGAGCGCCTTGCATATAGGTAGGTCTCTCGATACGCAATGCCTTCGGCTCTTCAGGAATCACGTTTCGCGAGTTGCCAGCATTTTGGTTCGTTTTGAGGGAAAGCTCATCTATGTGAATAAATACAACGATCTCGCAAACTCTTACGCCACTATTTCGCGACAGTTTCAATCAATTCGATGCATATTCATCTAACGAGGAATAAAACAAATGCTTTACGAGAAACGATTGAAATTACACCCGACAAATACTGATAGCAGTTTTAAAATATTTTCTATTTACGGGTTGACTTTTCTTACAACTCTCTTAGAGCAAACCCTATTGCTGGAGACCAAGAAATTGTACTACGTAATGGTCCCTGCATTGGAGCTGTAAGTACAAGATTCAGAAAAAAAAACAAGTATCCGCTTTAAAGACCTACTTGGAAATGCGCAATACAAACCATTCAAGTGCGTTTTAGAATCAATTCAAACATTTTTTATGAGCTCAATGTGATTTTCATTTCGAAATAACGATCAAATAATGTGATTCCACCATTTCCCCCCTTATTCTAAAGAGAACCATTCACTATAACCAATAAGATCGCTACGTTTTCCCTTTGCCTTCTTTGTCCATAGCTTTGTGGATTAATCCCAATAATCAGCTCTTAAGGGCTGGACAGTGGATAAATTCTCCCTAATCACCCCCATATCATTCCCAAAACGGCACATGATTTTTTTCGAGAGGCGGTGTTCCATAAGAAAGGAGGGAGGGCCTCTGTTTCTTTGACCCACACCCCCTTTCCGCCTCGTGTAATGCACTTAAACGTCCAACTCACCCTCCTCCTCGGAAGTGCGTCACGTATTGCTTGAATGGCCTCTCCATCCGGTAGTTCATAATTTTGTTTGCTTTACTGCGGAAGAGGAGAAGAATTATTATCGAGGGCTCATATTGTCGTTTCAAATTTGCTCCTAATTTTTCTCGAGCCTCGTTCTCTCTTAAATTCCTAAAATTATTCTCGCGTAACCTTTCTCTTGAGTTACAGACAATCCCACGCCGCTAGCCCCCCCCCCCCCCCCCCNCGGATTGATTTTTTTATGCTCAGTTTTTAGACACTCACCGCGCTCCTCGGCAGAGGCGGATCCAGCAATTTGGCAACACTGGATTTCCTCCAGTTAAACTCATGCTAAATAATCGATTCTTGACGGAGCACCTGGCCCCTCCAAGAATCGATACATTTCCATAGGTTTAAATGGAGGAAATCCGGCGTTGCCAAATTGCTAGATCCGCCAATGCTCCTCGGCATCGGATGATTCTCATTTTGAAGGTGTCTTTTTTTCATTTAAGGAATCTTTACTTGGCAACTTTTAATTTTTTATTTATTCCCTTTTGTCATCAATTTTTGGATTCATTCATTATATACCAACGTTACTTTACATTTATTTGTTCAAGTATGGTTTTTCGAACAGTGGCGAGGCGTGGATGAGCGATAATCGATATTTTCCCATTTGAAACTGTAATGGCAAAGCATCGATAATAAAGGCGTTCGAAGGAAGCGCCCTATCCATCGATCCTTTTCAATAGGTTTAAAGGGCAGGTAAATCGATACATCGCAAAGCACTCCACGCCACTATTTTCGATCTTGTTTTCCCCCTGAGGAAGATTAAATTTAAAGATTACCTCAAAATTTAACATGTACGAAATACGACTATTTTGCTTCCAAATGACTCACATTGCATAACCTCCATATTGAAGGGAAACTAAGTTTTCCTTGGTATACATTTTATTCACGTACATTTGTAGCGACATCCAAAAGTATTTATGCATGATACAACTATTCCAACTTCTTGGTGGCTGAAATGACATAGCCTCCGGATTGAAGGAAAACTCAGCTTCTACGGCGTATACCAAACACTCAAATTGTATTGCTTCATCTGAGGGTGCATAATGAGTTGAAGTCGCAGTATCTTTCATAATTTTGTTTCTAATATGCAACATGCAAAAAAATAGATTTCAAAGTTAGACAGTTTGCTACATCGCGAAGTGATCCGGTGGCATTTCTCATTCAAATACATGCATATTGCATATATCCATATTTCCTCCAATAATTGTCCAATTTAGAAACCAAGGGCATCCTCATGATCAATTGGACGTATTTATGCTAAATAGAACTATATGCAAGTGCAAAGATGAGGTGTGCTCGTTAGTGCTCGGGCCATAAGAATAAATGGGACTTTAAAAGCGCCAGTGACGTCGGCGGCAACGATCGGGACCGGGCGGGACGAGGAGATCGGTGGTGGGACTCAGTAACTCATGAGCCCTGTCCACAAGGCTTTGGTCGCATTTCCACGGCTCGCGAGTTAGTGCTCAGTTCCTTTTGATTTAATTGAAAATCCCGCTTTTCCATTTTCTCAAAAGGAACAATATCCAATTTTACACTGTCTCTTATGCAGTTTCCACAAGCACACCCCATCTTTCCACTTCCACATAGTGTCTTTTAGCATGAACACGTCCAGTTCTCCTAGTCGTTTCATTTTGAACATGAAATTCACAAAATCTCAGACGCCTGCAAATCCTCCATTACTCGCCCGTCTACATTAAACAGCAAAGCGGTCAGGGGGCGTAGCCCCCTGATATCATTATAAAACGATGAATCATCACGCATGTCGCCTAACCTCGTCCAACGTCAGAAAAGAAATGTTGACTCGAGAGCGCCAAAGACGGACGTGCGAAACAGATATCCCAGAGCGCAGATCCGAAAAAGAAGGACTTTCCTTTCATCGCTTCTGGCGTTGCAGGAGAGGGGGGTGGGGAGGCGTCGAAACGTAATGCACGTTGTTATACAGGCGAGGAGTAATAGAAACCCTCGAAACTATTCTAAGACTCCCTCATTTTTTTTCTCGGCGACTCCCTACCCCCCCCCCNGCCTGTTCTTCCTCCCTTCCCTTCGATACAATGCGCATAACTATGTGTCCCTCTTTGTTATCCGTCGGAATTTGCATCGGATGCGGGGAGATAAGAGTGGAGACTCCTACGCCGTATAAATAATAAGTATCGGGGGACGGGGGGACGAGGAAGAAGGGGGCGGGGGAAATAAAGAAGGGGGGAGGGGGGACGTGGCCGCTATTTTTATCCGTTCGGGACTCGCTTGACGCGGCGCTAGTCCTGATGGACGGATGACAAGAGCCTGCATTTTTAAGGGGACCTCGGATGAGACGGGGCTCGCATTGGAAAACACTGAGCCTCACTTGGACTGCATTTCGCAATTTGGAACTACAGTCTCTGACTTATCCATAAAAACACTTACGCACATAGGGAAACTAATGGTGCATACGTTATTTGTAAACTGAACCGGAAAGTGTGGTTCCGAATTGCAAAATGAAGTCCACTTGACAGTCTCGTGCATCCGATGGGGGCAAATTTCTCCGAGTGGATTCCCGATTCAAATTTTCCCGAAAACCCGATTCGACAGAGCTGACAACGGAAAGAACCCGTGAAAGGTCAAGAATTAAACTCTGCCGTTTGATGACTAGCGGCTGTCATTCCCATTTCTCGATCTATCTCGAGAGCTGGGTCAAGAATTTTGCAAGTGGTCGATGTTAGAGTCCTTTCATACCGAGCGTAAAGGAAATACGATTCCCTTGCTGATTGGTTCCCGTATTTTAGGCCTTCACAGTGTCACAAACGGGAATGAAGATTACATTTTCACCGGCGCTGGGCCTGGATTTTTTCATGCGCTGGTGTGTGGCGCCACACTCGAAAGTTTATCAAAGTTGATTGGGCAGTTTTTTTACGAAAGTCGAAGATGAGCGGAAAGTCAACTATAAGCTTAACTTTGTGGCAGGTTTCCCCAACAAATAAGCGGTTTTAAACTTACCTAAGAGAAATTTGAGGATTTTCCTGGAGTGTGGCGCCACACTCTGTGGCGCTGGGCCCGGATTTTACCCGAGATCCGAGCGTGGCGCCAGGATCACCGTAGCTTAGTAACGGTGGTTGGCAGTGAGTTAAAAAAAAAAAAAAAAAAAAAAAAAAAAAAAAGAGTCTAATAATTTTCCTAAGACACTATGTTGTAGAGAACTCGCACTAAAAATCTATGGAATGAAATGGGTAGGGCAAAAGTCAAGTTCATCAGAGGTCAAGCAAAGTTTTTGCCGCAAAAACTTCAGTGTCACGATAACAGCGGTGAGATTCAGTGTGTTTCTTTTTAATTTTCCATTTTTGGCCGGTTGAAAATGCGGTTGTGACACCGCGACACGTCCCGGGTTTTTTACTTTATGTTAATATTCTTGCGGCTTTATTCTTAGTCCAATTTTACGTTGATTTTGCGTTTTTTCCGAATGATGATTGATGTGCAACTTGCTAAGCTCAGAATTCGCCTAAGGATAACTGATGAATGGGTAGGCTCTTTTCTGGACGATGAGCTTTCGTAATTCAGATGAGGTTTTCTGAGCGTACTACTCAAGTCTTTGGTTAGCAATTATCATTAGGCGAATCTTGGAGTTGATCTCCGAAAATAACTTTTACGCTACACGATGTATAACGTGCCTTAATGCAAATTTGTAGTGTAATCATCAGTATTATGAGTGCTCTGTGGTATTTGACACTCCAGATTCTTCCTTTTTGATATAGTTACACGCGACCAGAGCCAATATATTTTACTCGCTTTTATCTCGCACATGGAGTAAAAGTAATAGACGGGTGTCGACACTAAGGGCCCATATTTCGTTGGTCAGTAGAGCCAAGACTTCAAGCTACCTAAAAGTTAAGCGTTGAGCTTTTTGATTGGCTGAGTCCGACGAATTGGACGTATTTCTATCAAACGGAACTATGTGCATTCAGACATGAGCCCTGAGACCCATAAGAATCCATGCATAACAGGGCTACCATCATAATGCACATAGTTCCGTTTGACAGAAATACGTCCAATTGATTTTACATTCACTCGGTTTGCGATAGATATTAAGACTAGTGAAGCACTCACCTGCTTAGCGTCAGATACGAGAAGGACGTATTTAATATCACTGGATACATAAAATTCCGCAGCGTTTAACTGCCTCTGAAACAAACAAGAAAGCATGATCATGAATTTTGAACTAGGAGAAAAAATGAAAAAAACTGCAATTTTTGATGGCTAGGAAAATTCATTCTTGCCTGACGGCTGATAGTTGAATTATACGTTGAGACACTAAGACATCAAAAAAGGCACATTACATGATGCACATAGATCTGCATTGGTACGACCAGGAATTTTTCTTAAAAAGGGAGGAAGGAGGGTTTTTGGTCCAAAATTTTCCACAAAGGAGATTTTCAGGGAAAAAATCCTGAAAATCACGAAAAATGACTTCCCTGGTTGACAAATGTTCCTTATTCTGCAGACAGTCAAACAGATGTTTTGCACAAGTTTCCAGCAAAAAAAGACTTCCGATTGTCGATATCTGAAAGTGGTGAGATGACTTTTTCGAGGTCTCAAAACATATTGCTCTACATTCTTCATCGGAATGCAAACAAGTTAATACTGAAAATGCGCGTTTTACAAGAAATCAATTAAGATCTGAGATTCCGTCTCACAAGGAAACGAGCTTTAATATTCTTAAATGAGTAACCATTCGATTCCAATTTTCAGGCAAACTCAAGTTTATATGACATTTAACTTCAGAAGAACAGAAATTCAACCCGTTAGCTCACGGTCGATGATTGAGGGAACAGGCATAATAGTGAATAAAACTTTGAGGATTAAGAGTCTCGGTTCTTAAAATAATTAATTTAGCTCCATTTTGTCCCTCCAGCTCCATTTCAATACCACTTTACTATCAAACTTTAAAAAAGATAAACGACAAACACTCCATCGCCTGCTTAGAATCCCGAGTGACAAATCAAAACTTTTTCGATTGTTAGAGATTGTAAAAGTTTCCTTAATTGCTGCCTCCCTCAGTACTTAACTGTATATTTACCGTGGACAGTGGATGATAAATTCAACGATAAATTTTTCTCTCTAAGCTCAGCTTTGAATACTTCTCTCTTATTTCTGAGGATGCCGCTGAGACATTGATTTTGACGATGAATTTCGTGTGGATGAAGCTGAGTTTTTAATTATTACATGCAATGAATTTCTTAAGGAAAGTTTTTTACATCTTCAAAGCTGCACTGCCATACTGAGGGAAAGCGTCGTATGAACTTTCGGTTGTTGCCAAGTATTCGTCGATAAAAAAATTACTTTCCTGAGAAATTTGTAGATATTTTTCTTCCAATTTTTCAGAGAATTTTGTTCACAACTTACTATATATTTGTATTTTCTCACTTTAGTATACAGTTAGAACAATTTGACAATGCTACAGGTCAAGATAGATTATTACACAGTACATCACATTACATACACCGTGTATGACTTTTTACTGATATAAAATTTCAGTTCAGCACTAATCTTCAAGGAATTCATTTAGGCTATAAAAAGCCTTTTCAATTAAGAATTTCCTAAGGTAACATAAAAATGCTGTAAAGTTTGAGTTTTTTAAATAAGGTTTAATCAAAGCTGAAGTACCTTTCAATTTCAAGGATAAGTATTCATAATTTTTCTCAACATTTAATATTTTATCGAGAGAAAATTTGGCAAAATTTGGAGGATCTTATAGTGTTTTCCTTTGGCTCGACAGTGGAACTATGAGCGTAATGATGTGGACCTTTTCTCACTCAATTATACTGCATAAATTCTAAGTGCGCAGCAGTGACATGGCGTGCTTTGCGATATATTGATTGATCTTTCATCTAAACCTATAGAAAAGGATCAATATACAGTGTGTTCGCACGGAACAACTTATAGTAATCGATTTTTCATCACAGCCTCAGGGGAAATATGCATAATCGATCATTCTCGCCGCGCCACTGGTGCACAGGGTCTCTAAAAAGTATCGCCGCTGAGCATACTGCAGTTACATAGTTAGCTCGAACACTGTTTTAAACGTCGGAGTCACTCAGCCGTGAGCCTAGAGGCGCTGAAATACGATCGAAAGAAATGGGGCGATTTAAAAGCAGTTCGATAGAGAAACACTGAAAAGCTTCTGGATTTGGAGGGATACAAATAACCCGTGGAAGAACAACGGGGGTAAAACAAAGCGGGAGAGCATGCAGCACGTCGCGTCGGGCTGAAAGAGGAGGAACAACACAAGAAAACCTCACTTTTATGGCCGCAACTGAAACTACTTAAGACTCGCAAAGGGCACAAATACAGATTGCAGGAAAGCTGCTTCTTCTTTTGGCCCTGCATTGACTCCTCCCGGCCTTCGGCGTGTTTTCGTTACCTACTCTGCCGTCCTAAGGAAAACGCCGTATGAACATTCGAGAGTTGCCACGTTTGCCGAAGATAAAGAGTTTAATTTTTGAGGAAAGTTATGAACTTCAGGTGGACTACATTTTGCAATTTAGACCTATAGATTCTAGCCAGGTTTAAAAGCAACGTATGTGCCATTAGTTTCCCTATGCACATAAGTGTTTTTCCAGGAGAGCCAGAATTTATAGTTCTAAATTGCAAAATGCGGTCCAATTATCCTTTCTTTTAAGTATGTTATCTAATATTTTTTGCACAAATGCAGCATCGAAGATGTTTTAATACGAGTAAATTTGAAAACAAGCTAATGAAAATTATAGAATTCGGGATTGCAGGGGCAATGTCTATAGGATGAAACTAGTCTACGTCCATTTAAACTTACGGTAAATAATCGATATTTATCAAAACGAGCTGCCTCATCTAAAATCGATCACTCGAAACGGATTTTAAAAACGGGAAAACAGCATTACAAACCCAGAGGAATCGGCGCACAGTGTAACGAGCCCTTGGAAAAGGTTGAGTATACACTTTATGACCAGGGCTGCGAACAAGGGGCGAGGGGTATAGCGATAAGGGCAAAAATTGGCCCAACCTTGAAATCTTGAGATTTGTCGAAATTTTGAGTTTGATAACGTATATTTTACAGAAACATTCGTGACGCGGGAAAACTCACACTTTTTAGCTTCAAGGGGGGACCTACATTTTATCGGAAAGCCAAATTCCATAAAAAGTCGGGATTTTTCACGTCAGATTTTATGACTGGCCCCACGGTGACCGTTGACCATGCATCTCCACATATTTATAATGACTCGAGTGGTCACAAAACACATATTTAAGCCTCTGTCACCTTAAGTCCCAGCATGAAATCTGGCGTAACAAACTAAAAAAAACTTGAATTTTCAAGGATTTTTGCATTTGAACCAAGATTTGGACCTCTATTTTGAAGCCAAGAAGTGTTAAATATTGTCGAGATACAATTGGACCACGTTTAGTAGAAAGAAACCAAGCCACATCAGCTGTTGCCATTTGACCGGGCAATTTAATTTCTACAAGATGACGTTCGTGCGGATTCTTTTGAAAATATTAAGGCATTTGCTTCGTGCTATGCAGAAAATTCACTGCAATTTGCGAAAAAATCCGAACAACCACTTTCATGTAAAACATTAAAGGGCCAATCAAATTTGGCAATAGATGATTTGGCTCGGTTTCTCTCTGCTCAACGCGGTTCAAAAGTCTCTGTAAAACATGCGTCATCAACTGCAAACTATCGAAATAAACTGAGAATCCCGGCAGTGAGCCGATTTTGGCTCGTATCACCAATCCTCCTATTGCGATGTCCATTTCGTCCCACTGTAAATTTCAAAGGTTTTTTTTTAGATAAAATTCAACGAAAAAATCAAAAGAGCCATCTTTAAACCTCAACGTATCATTGATGAAAAGATCACCTCTACAGTTCCCTCATCTTATCCGACCTTTCCCATCGACTCTCTCCACTGTGCGCCACTGCCATGGCGTAGCTTGCACCATCCTCTCGTAAACGAAGCAATTTACACGTCCATTGAAAAACTTTCCACATAGACCTGAGCATTTTTTCCCTCTCAGTGGGGTTGGAGCGCGAATTGATCCTCTTGCCTGCAGACGGAAAGAGCATTTTGAATTCAATCCTAAATCCACCCGTGGTCGACGGAATTAATTCTTTCGGACAGCCCACGCAGTAGCGAAGCTTGAATCATGGACCTCCAATACAATCCCATTTGAAACATCGATTATCAATGCCGACCCTGATAATCGATTCTTTGCCACAGATCCAGATGGCAAATCAATCGATTAACCTGCAACGAGGTGGCGAGGCGTGACATCAGCTATCGAGATCAGCTTTGAAGCTATGGTAAAGAATCGTCCGTCAAAGTCGGCAGTCGGCCCTAATGATCGATCTTTCGCCATAGGTGTAGGTAGGTGGCAGATGGATCGATTAGTCGCAAAGTGCGACGCGCCACTGAGCCCGAGGCAGGGTTCCGGACTGGGGGAAATAATATTTTCCAGCTGAATAGAGGTGTGGAGAGCGGACTTAGAGAGGGAAGCTTTTCCGGGGAGGTTATCTGTTTGGAAAGGAGCTCGAGAGAAACGAAACGAAACGAGGAAATGCTCGCTTTTACGCTGGACATTGTCCGGCGTGGTGAGCCTCTTCCGGCCACCGCTGAGCACTCAACCAACATATAATATGATAATTGCTCCTCGTCCTTTTTCCTCCTCGAATTATGGACTCCCGAAGCGGCTCTGTTTTTCCGTCAACGTATCGCCGCGACATCAATATGTCGCAGGCAATTAGCAATCGCCGGCAATTTACAAGCCAGTGGTGAATAAATATAGAAAATCATAAAATTCAAAAATAAAAGAACAATATTAGGGTGCTGATTATGTTACCTATAATGGAAATAGACACTTTCCCTTCCTTAAAAACATGACAGAAATATACACATTCAGAAGAGTGTGTAGTGAACTCCAGTGGCGTGGCGTGAATAATCGATTATCGATATCTCGCCACTTGAAACTATGGTAAAGAATCGATTACTAAGGTGTTCGCTGCGAACACCCTGATAATCGATCTTTTTTCATAGGTTTAAATGGCATAACAATCGATATATCGCAATTCACGCCACACCACTGGTGAACTCCGTGACAGGAGTTGAGTTGAGATCGTACAGGCCAGAGCGTCTTCTATTTTTATGTATGCAACACGCACATCCATAGAGTACGAATAGTTGTATCACAGCGCCTTGATGAACGTCGCACTCGCATCCTGTCAATATTTCTCAAGACATCAATTCCGTCGCGATATAGAAGAACGCAGTGTGATTCATCGGCCGTTATCAAGGTTCCCAAATAAATTTTAAGGGAAGCTAGTGAACATTTCTCTTGTAACTATTCAGAGAATTTAATTTCGAAATTGAGGGGCTTGGAAGAAGTGCAGTTTTTAATATTTCGAAAAAAAGTTTTAAAGTTCTGTATTTGCTCTTAATTTTGCTCCAGCAAAAGTTGACTGTTTTTCGTGATCCTTGCTACGAGAGGGACACAGGGAACATTCGTAGATAACAGAAAAACACCAGTCGCCATTTTTAATGTTAAATATGCGAACTATGCCGATTTGTAATTAAAATGAAAAAAAAAAAACCACGATATTATTATTTTATGCATAGCGGCACCGCGGCACCACCGTGTTTTTCGCAAAATTTCACGTAGGTGTAATCGGCTAAATCCCAAATCCCAAGACCCGCGATGGCTTCACGGCCTAAATTACGCTCCACTAATGTAATTACGAATGAATTAAATCCACTTTTCATCTATGACGTCCCACGTAGGGATTGCCTCGCATTTCATCGTTCCTCTGACATGGCGGTGTATCTCTAATTCCACATGAGCCCCAGAAAGCCTGGAATTTCATGAACAAAAGGGTTCAGGTGAAAATTGAAATACGCCCTTTCGTCAGAGGAGCGACGAATTAAGGTAAAAACAGAGCCTGCAGTTTAATAAAGTGACGAAATATGGAGCGGCTGATTGTATTCAAATTTTGAAATTAGCATCATCCACGTGATAGAAAATGCAAGCTTGCCGGCGTTGCCACCCTCATGATGGAAAATAGTTGATATGTTGGCGATACAATGGTAATTACGAGCGAATTGGCAACCACGCCGCTCTTTGTTGCATCAACTTATTTGACGCGTTTGGAATCACCCGAGCTTTTTCGCCGCGCTACGATGAGTTGAAAATGATCGGGAACTACAGTGTCACCGGCTCGTCAAGAAATCCCTGGATTTTCCTCACCGGAAGTACCTAGAATAAAACTAGCCGTAATATTTTCAGGATCTTTCGGAAGAAGGAAGCATTTGCATTTGACGTTGCTAAAATTGTGCAACCTTCGATGTATGATTTCTTTGCCAATCGGAGACATGTATCTTTACAAAAGGTAGACAATTTTAGAGAGTAGTTGTCCTGAGTTTTTATTTGTAATGATCGGTGAATTTTTATAGGAGTAAAGGTGCAGCAGAAATGCTCACGTTTTGCAATACCAAATGGGCATGCGCTCTTTACCGAACGGCAGATCAGTGATCACTGGTTAATCATCTTTGACAAAAGTAGAATAAGTCAAGGTATACTTTTGCATCATCTTTCATGAATTTCATGAGAAGGGAACCAATTTAAAAAAAAAAAAAAAAAAAAAAAAAAAAAAAAAAACACGCAGGAGGTTCGAATGTGACGGTATTATTGAAGAGTCCTGCATTAAGCGATAGTTTGACTTATCTAAAACTAATTTTTTTTCAGAGATGAGCTTCAAGTCCTAGTAGGATGAGAGTTGCTCATAAAACATACACTCATTGCTTGAAAATAAAGTATGAGACAAACACACTGTCTCGAGCGAAGTAAATGTTGATAAATTAATTTATATTTATCGCAGTTTGTCATGAAAGGCATTGAATAATGGTAAAGTGGTCTAAGCTTTTTTTCAAAATGGACGGCTTTTTGGAACCATCTTGTTAAACTGTTGCACAATTGATTTGCTGAACGCTTAATGATGCTGAAAAATATCCATCCGTTCAATCTTAAATTTATTCTGCCCTGCTATGGAGGAGCAGAGAGAGAGAGTGAAGAATGGACTTTTAGAGAAAATTAACATTATATGCTCGATTACGCTCGATGGCACGATTATATGGAACCTCCTCTTACAGAGCGGCCTCATCATATTCCGCTTTGTTTTTAACTTGTTTATAATTGAATTTCCGTAATAATTTGACATGTCCCTTCAATCGCGTGCAGTATGTAAACAATACAGAACAACAACGGTAATATCCAATGGGTAAGTTACGCCAGTTACATAGCCGTGTTCTTATGACTTAAGCTTTTATCAATGAGTGATACGAACATTCGGACTAAATTTTACAACTGGAAACTACAAATTCTGACTCATCCGTAAGAACACTTATGTGCATGTCGAAATTAATGGTGCGTACGTTGTTTCTAGACTAAGTTCGAATTTTTAGTTCCTAATTGCAAAATGTAGTCTATTTGCTCGGCTTGCTCGACTTGAAACACGAATGAAAACAAGTTGGAAGAGACGACGATATGCACTACCTTGGTGAATGACGTCGTACACCAAGTTTTTCGATAAGCGAAATCTTCATTAATATTGGACGTAAAAACTTCCCGTTTGAACGGATCTTATAATTCTGTGATAATCTATATTTAAACATCGAAACGCGATTCTGCGACTAGTGCAACCCCTTTTCCTACATAAAGTGAGCTCTTAATGGGTAGCGGGCTGATTATTGAAGCTGATAGACAAATCAATAGATAAAGAAGACAAAGGGAAAATAGAGCGATCCTATTGGTTGAGACGGATGGTTGTCATAGACAAAATGGGGAACATAATGGACTAACTATAGGGTTTCTCGTGGGTTGCCGTTAGTTGGCCTATTACTTGCATCCTTTGCCATGTGCAGCTCTGACCAATAGGATCACTCTATTTTCCCGCTGTCTTCTTTGTCTATCGCTTCGTCTATCAATTTCAATAATCAACCCGCAGGGCAGTATGCTGTTATAGAGAAAAGCCGTAAATGTATTTCTGTGTGAGCCACGGTTAGTATTTGGTCTCATGTGTATTGTGTGTATTGTGTATAAGTACATATAAAAGCTTGTTCCAGAATGTATACATCGCAGGCACATAGTGAAAAAAGGCACTTTAACAAATGCCTAGGCAATTCGTCAAATTCAACAAATATACCAAGTCTCCTATGTTTTTGGCGTACTTATAGAGCTCTTAATTTTTCAATATTTTGAGCGAAAATCTCGATCAACTTGCGAATTTCTGTGAAATCCTCAATTCAGTTGGCTTCTGAGAAATTTTAGAGTTTAGAATTGAAAATATTTTGTTTTTCCTAGAACATTGCAAAATTCGACAAAAATGCTCAACAAGCTCAGGAAAACATTGCAACGGCCATAAAAGGATCCAAAATTCAATTGAGAATTCTTTTTCACATTCTCGAAGTCTTATATGGTCAAAATTGAACAACTGGTCCCTTTTTTCAATGGAGTCGAGAATATTTGTCTATTTGCCCAGGTATTTCACAAAACGCCTGATTTGAATATTTGCCTGCGACACATACACATACACCGCTCTTTGCCGTGACACTGCAGTTATTATTTCGGGATTTTGATGTAAAGCTGGCGACAGCCCTTCGGCGCTTGGCGTATCTCTCAACGCGACGCCGTTTTGCGGATGTTTTAATACCGTAGGTTCACACGGCATGACGAACAAATGCGTTATTGGCTTTGTGCAATTGCCATTGAAAGCATCAGTTATAAACTGTTTTGTATTAATAAATGTCGACGGAGAGCCAGCGGCGAAATTGATCACCGTCGGTGAACGCCTGAACGGATCTAACTCACACCCCCCCCCCCTCCCCCCCTCCGGACTTTAGCGTTCCCATAGACAACGAATTGGTGCCTTTTTTTGTCCATTCCGTAATTCTTCCGTTCTATTACTTCATTAGCTCCAAATGATCGGCGACTCAATAGCAGCCAATTTAATCGCTTCTCAATTGGAGAAAAACTAGGACAAACTAAATTGAAATTTTATGGAATTGCTGACATACTGATAACTGGACCGCGTCAAACAGAAAGGAACCAAGTTACGTCAGCTATTGCCAAATTTAATTGGGCGATTCAATTTTTTACATGAAAACGGTTGTGCCGATTTTCGTGCATATTTTAGTGAATTTTCTACATAGTACAAAGCAAATTCCTTAAAATTTCCAAAGTAACAATACAAATGTTCTCACATAAAACATTAAACTTTCCAGTTAAATTCGGCAATAGATGATGGGCCTTAGTTCCTTTCTGTTAAACGCGGTCCAACTTACTAAAGGATTATGGCGTACACTGAATTCTACAAACGATTGAAGTGTATTACGAATAATGGAGTGATACATTTTTTTTAATATAAAAAAAGGAAATACAAGTCATTTTCAGCAATATTTCCTCTCAGGATATGGTTCGCGGAAAAATTGAATATCAGAGCTCACTTTTCCGCCTGAATATTCTAGTTTTAAAATCATTTGTAGCCTGAGCCTTTCAAATGGACTGCAGGACGGAGTACGCAGCAAGGTATTTCTGGTCCATTTTGGAAACAACTTAAGTGCCACTAGTCTCCTAACTGAGAAAGGTGTTTTTATGGATTGGGTGGAAATTGAAGTTTTCTATTACGTGTAACACAGTCATCAATTTTCCAGATTTTCTTTAAAAGATTGAAGGGAAAAATATGACACTTTGTTCCCAAATACACCAAACAGTTCGACCTGAAATTTTGTTTTTTCATGACAAACAGAGTCATATTTCAAGTTGAAAAAACGAAATTCCAGGTTGAACTGTTTGGTGTCTTTGAGAGAAAAGTGTCGTCATGTATTACCCATCAATCTCTTGAGTAAAATCTGGAAAATTGATTTCTGAAATCTATGACGTGAAAATTATTCCTTGTTTTTGAGATATTTTTGATGGAAAATGCACCTCGTGTTATTTTCCATAAGGGATTCGATAAGGGATTCCAATTTATATTTTTCTTTTCTTTAAGAAGAATGGATCCATTAATTTCCATCAGTGGCGAGGCTTGAATGTACGATTATCGATAATTCTCCATTCAAAACTATGGTAAAGAATCGATTATTAATGTGTTCGTTGCGAACACCCCGCAAATCGATCCTTTTTCATAGTTTTAAATGAGAGATCAATCGATATATTGCAAAGCACGTCACGCCACTGATTTTCATGGAGATAAACCATTGCTGCCAACTTGCTGGATCCGCCGAAGCGAGTGTCTCGGTGGTAAAAAGTTGTCACCTTACCACTCACTATTTTCACCGTCATTCTTTTTCATTAGTGAAAACATAAAAGAATCAAAAGACCGAGCATAATCGTTAAGGACCCTCTCTCGCGGCTCTGTCGGCGTTAATCCAAGCGCACACCGCTCGTTGACTCGTAAAAAGTCCGACCAAGTCGTCAACTTTTGATGTTTCCTCTGCCTCAGCAGTGATTACAGACTGTCACCTGTTATTACGCAAGTGGAACTTTGAGGGAAACCTCTCGTTTTTGCCGATAGTACACAGAGTTGCGCTGAGAGTCTCGTACTTAACACGACGGGTAAACGATGCGTTTAAAAGTGGGACATCCGACGTTTTCATGCTTGAGGTCTTAAAATGATTTTAGGAAGGAAAGTCTGTTGCCCTAACTTTGAATGTAGCTTTTTAGTATAGGCTTTAAGGTCTTACTACAAGTTGCGGGTCACTTGTAAAATTTTTCACTTTCTTGAGTGTCCATAGGCTGACAGCCCGTGTAGATATTGCTAAATTTTGTAGGAGTTGTTGTTTCTTTTACGGTCCAAACAACTACTTGGAAGCCTGAGGAGACGTGACCTTTCATATAGACGTTCGAGAAAACGAGTTTAGTGTGCTGCGCATTTTTTTTTCATTATGGAACTGGGTGAACACTTAGGAAACGTTAACGCTTTTAAATTCAGCCTTTTCTCAGGCGAGAAAACACAAATACATCGATGGTCTGAGTGCGAAACCACGTACCAGCTGCAGTTTTTCAAAATTTCAGCTCCTAGTCTATTTTTTGGGGATTAAACAAGCAAACTTTAAGCCTCAAAATTTGTACAGGGGAGTCTGCTAACAGCGCAGAAAAATTAAGTAAGTTTTCTAGAAGTTACGTTGACCTGTTTTCACAAGAAAAAATAAAGCATGATAAGAGGTCTGCGACGTTGCTCTCGGAGATACATGGTTTTGCACTTTTACCATCGATATTTCAATCTTAAAATATTTTAACTTGCAAATCATATTCTCAACTAAATCTAGTTATTTGCTGAAGGATGAAAATTGTTTTCGATGACTATTTAGACCTGGTTCCGTATTGGTTTTGAATCAGGGTGGAAGTTTAAATTCGTAGGATGGTGATTAACAAACAATGATCTATTATTTATAAGTTGAATCTGAATATTTTCTAAAAGTTACAAAGTATTCTTTTAGTTTCTTTAGTATTCTTTAATTTTCGCAAAATTATTCTTTTCCTTCTCCTCCATCCGCGTATCCGGCTCTAAAGGAGAGAGAGGAGAAAATAATGAAAATAAGGATACAGAAAGAACGAGAAGAACTTTCTAAACATTTTGGACATTCCCAGGTTCAACTCATAAGAGATCAGCGTTTATTAATCACCATCATGCGCATTTAAGTCCCCTGTGATTCAAATCCAAAACGAAACAAAGTCATAACAGTTATTGAAAACAATTCTCATCATTCACCAAGTTAGTAGTTTCAGTTTCTTCAATGAGCATCGCAAGCGTTGCCGCAAAGGGAGCTATAACCGCGAACCATCCAAAAAGCAGAGCGCCTTCCATTTGTACGTTTGCAACACGCACATCCATAGAGTACGAATAGTTGTATCACGGCGCCTTAACCAATACGTCGCATTCGCATTCTATCAGTTGCTCAAGATATCAAATCTAGGAAGAACAGTTTGAGTCATCCGACGTTGCCAAATTTCCTTTGTATAATAAAGGATAATAATATAAAATACAATTTCAGGGAAGCTTGTGAACACTTTCCTTCTAATTCTGAAGCAGATTTCGTTTGAAATTTAATCATCAGTAACTGAAAATACGTTTCTTGAATTGCGAATTTCAAACCGCGATCCAGCCGGTTCGGCTTCATATTTTCAGGCGTTTTGTGTGCGAAAATGTTCGTGGAACACTTTCATATCGTCAATTTCCGATCAAAGTATCACAAGCACCATGCGACGTTACAGAATTTCCGTCGCAATTTTATTTTTTTTACAGCGAAAATGTTCAACGAAGCTATCCAAAAATTTCACTGAATTATCTCTGTGCTGCTGATAAAATTCAGTGGACTTTTCAAATAGATTCAACCAATAATTTCTCGGTAAAAAACTAAAATGGCGGCGGAAATTTCGAGACTTCACATGGCGCTTGTGATACTTTGGCCGGAAGGTGACGATATGCTCCGGCACGAAGAACTTGAATTCGAGTGGTTGTCGGGTGTCGGCCCAAGTCATTTTTTACGTAAACGGTTCAATTTACAAATAAATGCGGCAACCACTGGTAGGATTTCTCTGGGGGCATATCTGCACGTCGAATGTTAAATTGCGGGAGGAAAAATCGAAATTGCGGCGCAGAATTATCGACAGTTCATGAAAACGGCGGGAATTTCCTTCTGCGGGGCCATCCGCTCCGGCAGGGAACACCCACACACCCGCCCTCGCCCCCACCTTCCCCCGGACGCACAGTGGAACGAGTCGATCAACTTTGTGATGCGTCGATTATTCTGTCATTTAAACCTGTGGGAAAGGATCGATAACAAGGGTGTTCGCAACGAACACCTTCATAATCGATTCTTCACCACAGCTTCAAAGGGGAAAATATCGATAATCGATCATTCACGCTTCGCCGCTGAAAACTTTGGGCCGAATTCATAGTCGTTCCTCTAACGGGTCCTTTCCTTAAGGAGGCCTTATACCGATGTCTAAGGTGCGAAACCGCGAATCTATGTTCGCGACGTCTAGACTTCCGGTCGAACTTTATTTTTCTTTTGAAAAAGAAATTCTCGTATAATTCATTTCCTGAAATACCCTTAAAATTAGTATTGGGACGGAATAAAAAATAATTCGTAATTTCAGGAACAAACTTAATAAGCTTTCTCTCCAAAAGGTTCGTTTTACCTGAAATAATCCCTTAAAATTGATAATTGGACGGGATGAACATAAAAATTTGCGGAAGAATTGAATGTTTTTGATGAATGGAGAACTTGCACAAAAATTTTACTGCTTCATCTGAGACTGCCTAATGAGTTGAGTTTGCATTATTTTTCATAGTTTTTTTCTGACTTGGGAAATTGGAGAAAAATATATTTAAAAGTGAGAAAATGTGCCGCCTTATGATGTCATCTGGCGACATTTTCCATTTAAACACATGCATTTTAGCGCATTAGGTTAATCTGTCATATTTTCTCTAATTATTGTCCAATTTTGAAACCAAGGATATCCTCGTAGTCAGTTACCCTGGTGGTATCATTTTAAAGATGAAATTAACAAAATTTAAGACACGTGCAACTTCTCTATTGCTATGAAACACAAGAATTTCGTGTGCGAACTCTCCGATAGGATTACTCCTCCAAAATACCATCCAAAATACCCGTTGGAATTAAAAATATGACGGAATAAAGATGAAAATTTGAAATTTGAGTAAAAAATTTCGTGTGAGACCTGTTCGAGAGGATGGTCCCACTGTGTGGCGCGGCGGTTGGGTGCCCATCGGGCGGCATATTCGGCCGGATACTCCGGGCGAATTTACGGCCCTCCTTAAGGAAAAGCCCTCCCGGATGGGGCTTCCTGTTTTTCCTCGAAACAAGACGGGAAATATTTTCAATCTAGTCGGTAACGCGCGTTCGGGAGGATTTTCGCCGTCCCGTTTCGGCTCGAAGGCGGTTCCATCGGCGGAGGGTCCATGCTCCACGCCTTAAAAGGCGGGCAAGTGCCCGGAATGCCGTCGCATAAGGATTTTCACGATACCATCTTGCGGCTCCGATCCGGCCAAGGAGAGGCATCTCCCTACTCCAGTTGCCGAATCTACTCCCGAATAAAGGGGATTAAAGTCCTCAAAGATGTATTTAATTCGAGGAGGAAAAGGGAGCAGGAGGAGAGGAAGCATGGGATCGGGATGAGCACCGTTGAGATGAAAGAACTAGCTCACTAAAATTCCAACTTTCAATTTTGAGAGAGCTACACCACGGATGAAGATATAAATTACAGAAAAACAATTATCGTGTTCTGTACTTTCACATCAAAATTATTAAATAAAGGTAACACAGATTAATCTATTCTAAATTTGTTAGGCCCCTCCCCGCCATCTTGTTGTAAGGTTGGTGCGTCATTCGAACGCGTTGCCTCTAGCGTCCTAGAGTTCTAGAGGTAGGTTGAAAGCAAAAAGTGCTTCCTATCGGCTGAGCGCTTAACAGTAGGGGTAACAAGGGGAGAAGAAAAGGAATGAGTATTAGTAGTAGAATTTGTTTATTTTACAGAGGTACCTCAGCAACTTTGGCCATTAACACCTTTGAAATTGAAGTATACAGATTTTGTTACAAACTGAGAAAATTGTTAAGAAAAAAAGAAGAAAAAGAGGATGGGAGGAAATGAGAGGAAAAAAAAACTAATGAGAAAAAAGAAGATTAAAAAACTGAGGAAGATGTTGAAGAGGGAGGAAAAGTGTAAGTGAGGAAATTGGAAGAAAACGTTTAGTGAGTGAAAGAAGAAGAAAAAGAACTTGAGGAAGACAAAAAAAGAAAAATATCAATGTTCAAAGTTGCATATCATGTGTTTTCCATAAAGATGCTTTAAATATTTATTGTGGCAGATTTTTCAAGAGAAAAATTGATGATCGTCATGGTTTGGAATTTTCACAGAATTTTTTTGGCAGGATGTAAAAATTTATTTGAAATTCCTAAAAATATTATGAGTTAATTTATCTTCGGAAAAATAATATGCAGTGAGAAATTTTCACAATCGCAAATCGAGTGACGTGTTTTGTGACTTTTACCATGAACACGTGACCATTCACGAGAGGGGGGGCTTTGATCAACCCTGGGTGACGCTGGGTAAAATTCAGTTTATCATGACAGAATATGAACGAAAATTGTAATAGCTCCTTGTGTTTCCTTTGAGAAATTTCCTTTTAGAAATCACGGAAAATCATAAACTATCAAGGAATGAAAAAATCAAGCATCTTAGACACAGATCTCAAAATGATACGATAAGCAAGACTACTTTTTCCGTGTGAAAAAAATAAAAATTTTCACAGCACGCTGGCTGCTACGCTCGATGCCCGTTTCAATTCGAAAAGATATCAGATGAAGACTGAAGGGCGTTCTCCAAGAATTGTCAGTCTTCTTCTCGCTTTTCCTCTTTTTTATTCTCTTGGCCCGTAATATTTTTTACTTTCGGTTTCCCTTATGTTTCCTGTCTCCTCTCCCTATCGCATTCCCCTCGACGTATCATTCATGTTTTCCCTTTGTTTCTTCTTTTTATTTTCTTGCAGCACCCGATCGGTGGCCTGATAAAGTCACCTCAAACTCCTTTAAAAATCTTGGTTTCCGTTCCCGTTAAATATTATTTCCTTCCTACCAGCACTTACCCTATTTTTGAAATAAATGGAAATTCTTCACTTAGCCAGTCACACTTACATTGACTGTTTTAAAAAACGATTTACGTGCAATAATATGCACCAGTAACATAGGTAGATAGGTAGTAGTAGTAGGGTAGATAGTAGTAACATTTATCATACAGAGGTGCTTCAGTCATTTGTATAGGTCATCCACACCTCTGCAATTTAAACACAGAATTTGTCATGTAACTAGTGCACTGACACAAGAAAAATAAGAAAATAAAATTTAGGGGATAGGAAGAAAAGTAGAATAAAAATCATCAAAAATTAAAAATCGCGAATTTTCCGAAAAAGGACCGAGCCCGGAGTGGAGCCGCGGCTTAAAAAAAATAAGAGACATCCGAAAAAGTCATCGATGGTCCTATTAAAACTCCTAAAAAATCCTTGGAAAAATTGGAAGAAAATGTTTGCAAGTTTTCTTGAAAACTCATTTTATATCAAAGGCATTTTTCGATGGCTGAAACTGCGTCATTCCTTAGCATGGCAGGATTGTCATCTCGAGCAATTCACAAGATGCGAATATGACGGAAATTAAGGCGCCGGGATACAGCTATGATTCCACTAAAAAAGTCAACTGAGTTGGTTCAATGGACCCATCGTTGACTTGATTTACACATTTTTGACAAATCAAACTGAAATTACTGAACTCGATAAAACGAGCGCTGCAACACGGAAAAGTCTGTCTCTTGAAAGACGCCTTCAATTTTTCAGTTTCAGTACATTTCAGGATTTTTTGTCGAAGCGTAGTTGCGTTGAAAGAAACTATAAAACAATGTCTAAAAAGAGGGGAAGAACCAAGATGCACGCAGTCTTGGGGTTTAACCCGTTTATACATCGATCATTTAGAGTCAAATACGTCCAATTTTGAGCGTTTTGTTGCGCGTACAACATGCTGCAGCACAGTATAAGCACAAAATATAAAAGAAAAAATTAATGTTCTTTGGGAATCATTAAATTTGACACGGAACCATCTTAAAATTTGAATCTCATTTATCAAAAAGGAACCAACGTGATTACGGTGTTTTCAGAATCGTGCGTTTTTTCAAAATCAACTTCTTCTTTTCATTTAAAATACTCAATACAGACACCATATTACATTTTACACAATTATTTTCCTTTAAAATTAAAAATTTTTATGTGGGAAACAAAAACTTTTTGCTGAGATTTTTCAGATAATTGTGAAGATGAAACATGTTTACACCACTGGTTCCTTTTTACGAAATGCGATCTAGTTACAAAACACACATTATATTTTGCTTTAATACATAATTTTTTTCATCGATTCAAATGAGAATAACCCACGAAGAGTGTGCAAAAATTTCAAAATCATGAGTTGAAAAATGCTGACCGAGTTTAAATATTAGCGCATAACACAGAGTGGTGCGGCATGCTGCCATTGCTGCCAGCGCGAAGTGCGCACTGGCGCCTACAAACCTAACGGGATACTTCACGCATTGCGCAATGCGTGAAGTATGCCTGTTAGGTTTGTAGGCGCCCGCCGCGCCGCGGAGTGCTACGGCGCTTCAAGCAACTATTTCGCCATAGAGGTGTTGCACAGTATCATACGATATTGAAGGCGCTCCAACCTATCAGGAATGATATGCGTTGTTTAAGAGAGCGGAGCTTTCCTTGCAAAATAAATCAAGATACTATGGCACAAAAAGAGAGCGGTAGTCCAAAAACTCACCAAGTCCTAGCTAGAGTCCCTTTATACTGAGAGTCAAGACAATTCGGCTCATGGATGTCACAAACGGGAATAAAGATTACAGAAATTGAACGTTTTTCGTAATCTTTGATCGGCCCATTCTCNTTTTTGAGCGGCTCAACGATGACGGGGGAAGCTGGGCTCCTTCTGCGAAACATCCGCGAACTTCATTTCGCGCTTGACGGGTTGCATCCGTGGAGGCGAAGGCGTCCAGATCTCCACTCCGGACGCCGCGCCGACTTACCCGCCATAAATATAAACGTCAGTCCCGGGTTCCACGTGCAGTTCATCTCCAAAGTTGATTTGTGAGACGCGCGCCAGACCATCCCGCTCCGCTGCCATCAGTTTAATTTCTCCAGCCATTTTAATTTCCCCGTTTTCCCGACAGTTAATTCAATATGTCGATGCGAGCGTTGGATACCGGAAAAAGCCGCATTACTCAACAGATGGAACAGCGGAAATGGACTTGAGCGACGATTATGAACTAATCTAATTATGATGAGGCGGAGCTCTTTCTCTCTGAGTTTCCTGCACCTGTTTGATCCCACGCACGGAGAGAAAAAGTAACCGACATTTTGTGTCAAATGCAAAGTGAAGTAAAGTAAACGCCGGTTAATATTTTTTGGTTCGTTTATCTTTGGGTTACTTTCACCAAATCTTTGGGTTGCATTCAACAAATTGAATTGTATTTAATGAGAAAAAACCGAGGCGTTGTGGATAATTTCTTACCAATTTATTGAAGCACTTTTCGGCTTACGCCATCATTAAAGCAGTATGAAAAATCTTGAGCAAAAACACTTTCACAATGCTTCATTTTACATCACAATTACATGATGGCTTCGTTTTACATCACAATTACATGATGGCGTCAATATTAGAAACATCATATTGACACCATCACATACTAACGATGTAAAATTTCGAACTGTGAATGTCTTTGTGCACAAGATTTTGCATTCTGTTCTGATGACGGCGTGAGCCAAAAAGTGCTTCGGTAAATTAAAGAAAATTCATCCACAACACGTCGGTCTCTTCTCATTACATACATTCCAAAATGGTGTTGGTTCCAAATAATGGTTCATTATTTGGAGTGAAAAATGTAAAAAAAAAACCTGTTTCCCATACAACTCAAGGCTTTTCCGGGCTCAACTAAATATATAATTACACTTTTTTGTCTGCCAAGTGACGAGGAGGCCAGAAGCGGATCCACTAATTCAACAACACCGGATTTCCTTCATTTAAACCTATAGAATTAATTATCAATTCTGGTCAGAGCGCACCGGGACCCTCCAAGAATCAATACATTTTCATGGGTTTAAATTGAGAATAAACAATGTTGCCAAATTTGCTGGATCCGCCAATGGAAGAGGCAAGGCCGAGCAAGATTTTTCTCCGAGAAAAACTAGCATCCGTATACTTGACCCACACAGCAGAATCTCATGAACTTCTTTCGATGCAGTTTCATTTTGCAATTTTTTTAGGAATCAGAACTTCCCTAACGTACAAAAAAAACTGCCTTCGCAAGAGGCTCTTTTTAGAATACAACCGGAACTTGAAGACAGTATTTAGTTGACATGTCTATCAACCCAGTGAGAAATACACTTGAGCTTTTGCATCGCACAATAATGTATCTTCTAGGAGGAACTACTCTCCAAGTAGAGAAAAGAACATAAGGATAGAGGCACGCGGGGCAATTATGCTGAGTAGTGGATGAAGAACAGCATACGACATCAACCTTGTCGGAGGGAACGCATTCACCAGATGGAATGCTTCAATCCTAAAGAAGAATATTGTATGAGCGTTATCAGGTTGCCAGATTGTCTCCTGTGAGACACCCTTTCTTCATAGAAGTTGTGAATATTTTCTCTTTACTTTCTCTTTTCACTGTTTCTTTTTCAGTGACACCGAAATCGAATACGAATATAGGGTTATATGATTGTCCAAATTGCCTAACTTCTCTGAGGTGATGCTCATGAAAATGTTTATTCAAAAGACACTTTCAACGTCACGTCTCTTGAGATTGAACGATGCAAAATTTCAGAAATGAAATTTTGGAAACCGGAGTTTTCGCCCACTTCCCCGGGATTTCCCGGGAAAAGCATGAACAATTTGTTCCAAATATGGCTATAGAGTTTTTTTATCTTTCAGAAGATTCTTTGACGCCCAATCGAATTTTCAATCCCAAAAGCATTCCTGATCTTCATATCTCCTGGCCAATACAGTCTTCCCCATTATTCTCATGATTTCCAGATTCAAATATGCCATGTAAGCGACGGACGAAGAGATTTCCGGTTCCCTGGGACGGATTCCCCGATTTTCCTTGATTTCCCATAAAATGTTTCATTCCGTAATGATTCCCGACTTTCTATGGTTTATCTCACTGCCAGACACCATGCTCTAAAATCGAAAAAATACCGTAGAATGTAGGTTTTCCCGCCAAAATCGGCGATTAGCTCATGCAGCACAGGGATCTTCCTCGCCGGGGGCAGTTTCACAACGCCCGCGGCTCCATGCGAGGTTTTCCCTAGCGCAGGTGAGCAGCACTCGGCCAATAATGGGCAATAAACCCGGGAAAATCCCTCCCACTCGCGGGAAAGCGAAATTCAAAAAGCCACGCGAGGGACGCTCGAGAGAAACTGTAACGCGTCGCTCTTCTGACTCAAGGTAGTATCCCTATTTCATCATGAGCCGCGGAGAGCGTGGAGTTATGCGGACGACAGAGCTCACGTGGAGACCGAGATACGCGGTTACGTCCGGGTGGCGACGCACTCACCGCAGAGTTGAATGGGATTTACTGCGCTGTTGCGGTTACGTTGCTACACAATGTAGGCACATTGTTTCATACGGCAGGCGCACGTACTGTCGCTTAAAAGCAGGGTCCATGATCTGTTTTAACTCTTTCGATTCCAGCTTTGACTCGAATTGCTTTCGCGGTCATCAATTTCCGTCCTCGCGGCGTCGCACGCTGAGGTGTCTGTCCTCGATAGTTGGACTGCATTTTGCTATTCGGAACTACAATTTCTGGCTCATCAGGAGAAAACACTTATGAGCATGGGGAAACTAATGGCACATACGTTGTTTTTAAACTGGGCCAGAATTTATAGCTCCTAATTGCAAAATGTAGTTCAGTTGGCTAATACCTTTCGGAAAAGTGAATGCTCTGAATTATGTACCAGGTTAGCAAAACTGGCCCTTTTTATGATGTTATGTCAATTATCCCCTTGAGCCTCCCTCAATTTTAGGATATAAACCACATGGGCAGGAGCTGTATATCTATGTAAGGAGCTGTGTGAGCCAACGACTATGAAGACGTCCTTAAATCTAGCGAATTTGACGGTTGAGGGCATTGCCTAGTGAGTTGGCGCGGTTATTTCGCCTTCAATTCCGAGTGATACTGTGCCATGCAGGGGTGGTCGAATAGTTGCTTCTCTGTCAAGTGCGCCAAGGAAGGGGGATCATTATCATGGTCGTTCCTTAGACTTTGAAAACGTTATTTACAAACCTCGAAACATATTTTCTTTTGTGTTTTGTATATTCTACAGAGGTAAATCACAGTAATCCTTTTCAAAGGCTCATTTTCAAAGCTTTACCGTTGAATTTTACGCGGAGTTAGCAAAAACCGTCAATTTTATGATGCTATTTTGAAAGCTTCCTTACCCTCAACTGGACGTATTTATGCTAAAAGGAACTATGTGTTTCACGCAAACCCTATGCATATAGTTCCTTTTGGCACAAATACGTCCAATTAATGTAATTATATGTTAAATTATAATGTATGAAAGGTCTCATGAGAAGAGAAACTGATTTAAGGCACGACAATGAATACGACCCTACATTCTGCAATGCTAAGGACCAACGCCGTATGAACATTCGAATTTTGCCAAACTTTTCCTGATAAAAAATGGTTGGTTGGTAGATACGTTTATTTGGTGCTGTTAACAATTGAGCCATTAACACCTTAGAGGAGAGATCAAAATATAGTACAGAATTTAAAAATTTAAAAAGTAGGGGTCACAAAAGGTATTACAAAATTAAAAGTTAGGACAAGGAAAGAATACATTAAATTTGGAGATTAATTCGTTTGCAAAAGAGAGGGATTTCACGAAAATACTTTGAAAGGATGGTATGAAGATCAGAAAGTGGAGGGAAAATTTTGGATCTTAATTGTTGATATGTAGGGCAAGTTATTAAAACATGTTTAACTAAGAGAGGGACATTACAAGAGATGCAGGTTGGGGGTTGGACTCTCTTGATCATGTATTGGTGGGTGAAAGACGTGTGCCCAATGCACTTTGGAAGAAAGTTATGCATATGTTTCTTTGTTTGTAGATATTTTAGGTTAAATCGCGAAGAAAATTTTCTAAAAAGTTAGGAAGAAAATATTTGAAACTTTCTCAATAAATTCGTGTTCTATCAAAGGAAATTCGACAGATCCGGTGGGTTCATAGGCGTTTTTCCGGAGCACGGCAGTGTTATCCCTTTTCCCGCTCCACGCGACCTCAGTGAGCGTCGGCGTGGGCCGTTCCGGGAAATCGGCTCGAATTTGTCAGGAGCGAAACCTCGCGGAGAGTGTGAAAAGGTAAAAGGAGAGACGAGAGGTGAAAGTCGTCCGAACAATAAAAAGCTGATTCGAATACGCAATAAATATTATGCTTTTGTGGCCGCCGCGCCTTGCCTCCTCCCGCCGCCGCTCTACTTTCAGTTACAGCTTGTTTCACCAGCGCCCCCCCCCCCCCCNGGCTCCTGTGTTCGCGGCAGATTGAAACCTATTATCAGATCAATTTTCCCTTGACTTTTTTTAATCTTTCTCAGTCTCCCGCCGCACCGCGTCTCCTCTCTCTTATGCTCTAATACTTTCATCGCTTCGGTTCCTTTCGTTTCGATTCGCCGTCGAATTCTCACTTACGAAATGCGTCGTCGTTCACGCGGTACACGACCTGCAGGGTCTCCGTGATTTCTTCATTTTCCGATTCGCTGACTTCGAAATTCTCGAATTCTCTGACTTTCCCTGACCTCCGAACAAAACCACCGCCTGGATTTGTTCCATTTAATTGCACTGGAAAAAAAAGTTGCTTGGATCTAGAATCCAGACTCTTGAAAACATTGACAAGAAAAAATACTCTTGATTCAATCGGACTTTTTGCTTGGATCAAAAAGTAATCCGCCTGAATCAAGAGGCTCGGCTCTTCGATTCAAGGAATAATCGGAGCTACTTTTTTTCTAGTGTGTTTCAGGGCCGGATTTGCCTACTTGCCGCCCATGAGCCGCCTGTATTTTGCCGCCCCCTTCTCATTCGTTTTGAAACATCAATAAAAACCATCAAATGAACGTGCTAGCGTGGGTGCGGTCCATAAGACGCGTTTACTCGTGTTGGAAACATTTTTTGGGAAAGCCCTGTTAACACTACTAGCAAAAATTCACCGAACTTTGCGCGAACGTTGAGTTTCGTAAACCTATCTCTGCGTGGACAAGGCCTTCCACTCATAAGAAATGAACGAAAAAATTATGAAAGAACAAACATAAATGTGGTTTAATGATTTTAACTTCCACCGCCGTGCTGCGCAGACCGCACCGTGTTTGGAGCAATCCGTGAAGTATTCCGACAGTTTTGTAGGCGCTATGAATTTCACGCCGACGACCGCTACTGAACGCACTGTGTTTGGCGCGATGCGTGAAGTATTCACGCAGTCTTGTAGGTGCTATGCGTTTTGCGCTGACCGCACTGTGTTTGGCGTAATGCGTAAAGTATTCATGCATTCTTGTAGGCGCTATCCGTTTCACGCTGACCGCAGTGACCGCACTGTGTTTGATGCAATATGCGTGAAGTATTAGTGCAGTCTTGTAGGAATGTAGGCGCTAATATGTGTTACATGCCGACCGCCGCGCCGAGGGCTTCTCCTTTTCATCTCAAGTCCTCGTCATCATTTCTCTCTCAGTCGCGCCGTTCCTGCCCAAATTGCGTGTTTGGTCTCTCTCTTAACTCGATTAATTAAAGGTAGGTGCTGTCTCTTGTATCATCGAAAGACGACAAAATTAGAAATTACTATACTCTCAGTAAATGAGAGATTTTGTTTGTCATTTTTTTCTAAATCCGATTTTTTTATACCTACATTTAAAAAAAATGCAAAATTTGCCGCCTCCTAGATTTGCCGCCATGGGCCGTGGCCCATGTGGTCACCCCCTTAATCCGGTCCTGGTGTGTTTTCACTTTAGCTAAACGCTAATAGTGAAATTCCCTAATGGACCACTAGACAAGGTACGAATTTAAGCATTCTGATACATGTTTCCATTTTTCCAACGAATTCCCAGACTTGCCGCAAATGTCCTGACTTCCCAGGTTTTCTGGATCGCCGGCAACCCTAAACGTGGTTTCCCGGACTGAGGAACGTAGCTTTATTCTGCCATTCTGAAAATTTACTCAAACTGTCTTATTTTTTGGAACTATAGGACGGCGCGGTTTTACTCCGAAATTTTGCTGCTTTTTGCACGCGATCAAAGAAAGAATCAGTGAATTTTCGTTTACATAGGTCCAAAATTTTTAAGAAAAAGTACAATTTGCTGAAAGACACTTGGCAGCGTTGAAAAGTGGTTACGTTTTTCCGCACGGAAAACGAAAAAAATACTAGGGAGCCCCCGAGGTCGCTAAGCAGTGCGACTCCAACGCGCGCTTGGTGCTTGGGAAAAGTCGCATTTATTTGTGTGCATCGAGAGGAAAGTTAAATACGGATATCATTTTATCCCTGTTAAACGAATCCACAAATCAATTAAAGTTGAGCTTAGAACTTAAAATAATGGAAAACTGGTCGCACACTAGGCTTAAAGTTAAGTAATTAAGTTTCATAAGAAATCAATTGAGGAACTTACGAAAGTTGAGTTGGTCATAAGCACTTTCTTGGTATCAGTGGCTGCATTGTACAGGGTGAGCCCGCCGTCATGGTCTCTGTACACGTACTCGGAGTCTGAAAGCAGAAAACAAACACATTTATGTCCATCAACGTGTCACAATTTTAAAAAATTCAGTGCAGAATCCTGTAACCCAAGTAGAAGTGATGGCGATAAGTTATGTTTTGATCGAAAAATCAATGGCGGATCCAGCAAATTGGCAACATTGTCTTTTCTCCATTTAAACCTATGGAAATGTATCGATCCTCGTAGGGGCCGGGTGCTCCGACAAGAATCGATTATTTAGCATACGTTTAAATGAAGAAAATCCGGTGTTGCCGAATCGTTGGACCCGCCTCTGCGGAAAATGTATCGCAATTTTATCGACGTCGATTTATTGAAATACTATCGGATATAAAAGTTGCGATTATTTGCGATTTCATCGAATGAAGTTGCGATGAAATCGCGATTTCATTGACGGCTATTTATCGCAACATTATCGAGCAAAAAATTGTGACAAAATTTTGGTTTTATCAAACGCGAATATGTGGGGATAAAATAGCGACAAGATTGAGGATAATTGCTGAGATGTTGATGATCCTAGCAATTTTATCGTCAAAAAATCGTAAACATAAATTAAATATCGCGATTTTTCCGTTGAAAAATATGTACTACTTGCGATGCGACCAAGTGTCGTATCAACACATGACGATACTCGCGTAGGCTGGGAATGCTGTTCTTCCTCAATTTAAAAATCTAATATAAATTATCGGCTCTGAGTGATTCTAATTGAGCCTATGTCTCTATAAAGATCGATCTTTTAAAACACGTTCAAACGGTCAAATTCTAGTTTCATAATTTTTTTAGCATCGCCACCTCGTGAACTCATTAATAGGGAAGTGTGCTTAATTGACTACTGATCCCATATGAAGTTAGTTTAAGTAATCTTTTATTATTGTTTCCGTCACAAACATTCTGACATGGATTACATTTTGCAATAAGGAACCACTATCTCTGACTCTCCCATAAAAGCACATATCTTCATAGGGAAACTATCGGCATGTATGTTGTTTCTAAAATGGGCCAGAAACGGTGGTTCCTTATTACAAAATGTAATCCATATAACGTCGTTTCCTGGACGGAGGAACGTAACTCTATTCCGAAGTCGCAAAATTGATTTAAAAAATCCAATTTTCACAAGAATGTTCCCAAGTAGTTTTTGTCCAACATTTTTCCGATTTTCGCATGAGATCAAAAGTAAAATCACAGAAATATCTAGTCAGAGATGCCTAAGGTTCTCCCGGTAAGAGTACAATTCGCGAGGGGCAATGTGGCAACATTGAAATGCAGTTACGTTTTTCCGCGAGGGAGACGACAATGATCAATCTTTCCATCGGTTTAAACGGCAGATTAATATTGAATCGTCGGAAAGGACAGCACGCCACTAGAACATATATTTGTGATCTAAATTTCCTAAAAATATGTGCTCTATCCAGGGTTGCAGGCGTGAAATGAAAAATACGAAAGATTTGAAAATTCCGTGGAATATTTCATGAAATTTCACGAGACTGTGAAAAATGTCATATTTTTCAGGGGTTAGAGTTCGCAACCGGCACTCGAATACACAAAAATAGAAGACAGACACAATTTTTACGTTTTGCGAAACATGAAAAGGAACTGGTATTTTTCAAAATTTTTCATAAATTTCTGAAATTTCATGAAATATTTCACGTGAAATTTCAAAATATTATTTTTCATGAAAAATTGCAATCCTGGCTCTATGCGCGTTAGATAACGATGATGTTCAGCAGAAGGTGACTCGGAACTTTGCATTCTAAAATGCAGGATTTTCTAAGTTCACCATCGATGAGCATCTGCTACAACGGAATCAGTTGTTTTCAAAAGGGACCAGGGCCATTTCTTGACGAGTTTTAGTTAACATGTCGTTGTATTCGACTCAAGGCTCATGCAAAAATTGACTTGTTCCATTTGAAAACAACCGATCCACGAACGGCGGAGCGTTTTGCCGACGCAACAGGACAAGGCGGAGATTGCGAAACGGAGGCACAACCTGTTGCGTCGTAAACTGCACTTGCACGCTCAGATTTTCCGAGAGTCTTAACACCTGAAAACAAATTAGCCCGCAATCCGCTATTACAAGGGTCACCCGTCCCTGCTAAAAATGGTGAGTACAAATGAGTAGAAAATCAAAGTCATATGAATAGAATTTCAATTCATATGAATATAATTTCACCTTAAATGCATAGGATTTAACTTATGTAAGCAGAATTTCTCTATCCAGTTTCCGCCAACTTCTATGAATAGAGATTTCAACTCATATGACTTGAATCTACCGTGTCCAATATCTCGGAAACTAGTCACCGCATCAAAAAAATCATAAGAACAAAATGTTTTTATTTTTCAAATTTATATGGTATGGTGGCGTCTCCTGGTCAGAAATGGCACTTCTGAAAAATGAAAAAAATTTAATTCATATGAGTTGAACTTTTCTACTCTTATGAGTGGAATATTCTAGTGATATGAGTAGTATTTCTTCTCATATAGATATATAGGATCTCTACTCATATAAGTAGGAAGTTCTACTCATGTGAGTTGGCAAATTCTGAATAGCCTACTCGTCATTTTTAGCAGGGTGGAATGTAAGTTGAACGCATTTATGCTAAAAAGAAACCACGTGCAAGTGAATTAGATCCAAAGGAAATATGCGTCCGTATTTATGGAGCACGAGACCTAAAGGAAGCTATGCCTGGCCTATCCCTGGTAAAAATTGGCGATAGGAGCTGCGTTTCAAAATACCATAGAATTTCTCATAGCCGACTGAAGAAGGCGATAGAAAATCATATAGCTGGCTGTAGAAAGTGGAAAAAATCATACGGCCGGGCTACACGAAGCGATAAAAAATTAAACAGCCGGGCTATAGTTTCAGTCGCCAGGCTTTTCACTTTATCGCCTGGCTGTTGCTTTTTCGCCATCGGCTATAAAATGCTATAAGAGATTGTGTAGAAATTCGTGTGCTTTGAAAATCCTTAAGTTTGTACGGAATCACCATAATATTTACAAAACGCACATTACATTTTCCTTTACTACATATTTTTTCTCATCAATTAAAATGAGAATAATCCATACAGAGTGTGCATTTGTGCAAAAATTTCAAAGTCATGAGTTGAACTCCCGCTTTTCCAAGTCAGCAAACTGATCAATGTGCCAACTGTGTGCGAGACTCAGCCTCAGAATTTTGCAAGCAACTCAATTATGAGACGGAGCTAAAATTGGAGCAAAATTACAAAAAAAAAAATTGTCTCTTGCAGAGGGCCTCCCTGCAAGAATTTTGACCTGGAGACAAGCTTAAATTATTTTATCTGCCACAATCCAGTAGTTTTTAGATTTTTGAACTAAATCCTGAAAAATAAATGCGATTCAAAAGTTTTTGGAGGCTATTATAGCTAAATCACGGATAGTAAATCCTGTTATATTATTGAAAATAAATTGATTTGATAGTTTAATGCCTTAGTTTCTTACACACGATTATTTTAAGCACTCGGACACTTATGCTACCAATTTTAGCTGCGTGGTAATTTCCTGAGAGCCGATAATTGCAATACAGCCCCAACATACCTTTGAATCGACTTTACTTTCCAGGAGTTCGAGAGAATTTCTTCTTTTTTGGCTTAAATTACACAGTAGCCACTCCTTCGAATGGCTTTCTACGTTCACAATACACGATCTCGTCGAGGTGCGTGGTTGACCTCGTAGTGTTGGATCGTGAATTCCTTCATGTCATATGATTCTTAGCAATATATTAAATCTCTGTGAATAAAAACTAATGAGGTTATTATATACGAGTCAATGACACGCCTTATATCAACACATTGTGTTTGAGTTCACTGCTTGTTTTCTCTTGGTATGAGGCGAATTTTGAAAAAACTTATTTTCCATTTATTCCGCTTTCAAAAAATAAAACAGGGTCGGAGACGTCACAAACGAGATATGTGGTTTGGATGTTTCAATGTCGACAGGTTTTTGGGCGAGATAGCAAAATAAGGTAGATTGTAAATTAAGAATGTCGACATGGAGAGCAAAATGGATTTGAATATTTTAAAATTAAATGAGAATGTGAGAATCAAGTATGGCCGATTGGTGATCTTCCGATTTGGACTCCAATGCTACACTGAAAAAAAAAAGATTGGTAGAATTTACCATTCCTTCACCCTGTATTTCACACAGCGTCAATTCAGAGTCAATTCTGCCAGAAGAAAGGTAAACGTTATTATATACTGGCACAGGTAATCATTCCTCTGGCAGAATCGATTTGAAGATTAGTAGAATTTGTGAAATACACGCTGTGTGAAATACAGCGTGAAGGAATGGTAAATACCTGTACCAGTATAAGGAAAGGTAAATACCTGTGCCAGTATATAGTAACGTTTCCCTTTCTTCTGGCAGAATTGACTCTGAATTGATGCTGTGTGAAATACAGGGTGAAGGAATGGTAAATTCTACCAATCTTTTTTTTCAGTGTAGCATTGGAGTCCAAATCGGAAGATTACCGATCGGCCATCCTTGTTTCTCACATTCTCATTTAATTTCAAAATATCCAAATGCATTTTGGTAAATTCTACCAATCTTTATTTTCAGTGTAGCGATGAGAATAAATCGATGTATACATGGCTTTTCCGTGACGCAACCCGCGACACGCGTCCGGAGAAGGTGGGGCTCCGGGAGGGAGTGCGTAAAGTGCAGCCGCCGGTTGGAAGAGACACAATGGAGAATGAGAAATCGATTGGTTAGGCGTCGTCATGGCGACTCCCCGCTGCCGGGAGATGTTCAGATCACTGTTACACACTTTCAATATAACGAGATTAACTGAAAGCTATTCTTTAATCCACTTGTTGTTCCCGGACCGTTCCTCACTCGATTCCTTATAATTTGTCGACGCCCCCGCCCCCGCCGGCAGCCGCACCCGCACGCCCCGACCCGATGCAAACTTCCCCGGGATCGGGAACCCGGAACCGCAGTTGCGAGAATTAATCGAATCATTTCATTATCTGCACGACATGCTTCTATTCAACGCCCCAGTTCAGTGCAACGCGGATGTACCATCATTGGTTAGTCCAAAACTCAAGTCTTCACGAAATGAACTTATTGATTTTTGGCCGGAAAGTTTTGTCGGGTAAAAACTCCGTTTTCCGAAAAATGTTCGAAAATCAAAGGATGCCCAGCACAGTGGATCGAGTCAATAGGAGAGGTCGGGCAACATTTGGAAACTTTAAGCGCTTATAAGTCCATTCATACAAAACTTTGAGGTTCTAAAAGTGGTTTCATTGGTTTTCTCTTAAAATCTCCTACAGAATGCACCCTTTGAAATTTAAAATGTGACGAAATAAACATCAAACTTTGCAGATTTAGTCAACAATTTTATGTTCGCTCTCTCTAGTTGACTCGATCCACTGCGCGCCGGGTGCAGGTTAAAGATTATTAAAAATAATGTCACTCCGAAAAAAACCTTTGGAAAAAAAAATACGGATGGAAAAAACCTTATCATAAGATCCTAATAAACCCAAAGGATTAGTAGATCGATTAATGGGTCGATAGATATACCTTCTTCTTTTTTTACATAGCAGTAAGAACTCTCATATCAATATCGATGCATGTCGCGTCGCAGTCATTTTGAACTTCCATTCTGGAGTAGAGTCATGCCTTAAATGAGGCAGCTTGACTAGAGGAATATCTATTATTTTACAGAAAGGAAGAGCATCGATAAGGTCCATTTTTGAGCCCACCCTGAATTTCCTTACTGTATAATTATTTGCTGATTAAACGTCTATATTCTAATGCATCAGGATTTGGTCCTTTTTGGTCTCCTCTCGGGTCTAATGCTGGCTTTAACAAAGTGCTGAAGGTCAATTTGGGCAAGAAATGTGGATTTTTCGAAATTCGACCCCAAAGCGCAAACCCGCATGATTACTGCTAAGAAAGAACGCTGTATGAACATTCGAGATTTTTCAACTTTCCTTCAGTAAAATTTTTATTTTTGGGGAGAGTTATGCACATTTCCCCTTGAAATTAACAGGAACTTTAGGTTCACTGCAAAAAAACATTAAAGTTGAGAATATCTAGGGTGGACCCAAAAACGGCCCTCATCGACATCCCTGCTTTCAATGGACGGAACTACGGTTACCACGTTGCAGGGATTGCCATTATACTTAATCGAAGATTCCATAATAAGGTGAGTAAACTGCACCGAATATAGCTTCGGTCAAGGGCTCTCTCAGGAGCACACTACCGTGCTAAGGAAAAACGCCGTATGAACCTCCACGTGCTGCCAAATTTCCTTTGGTAAATCACGAGTTTTCTGTAAAATTTGTAAATATTTTTCTTCCAATTTTTCAGATAATTTTCTTCGCAATTTTACCTACAGTTCTTGAAAATTTATCGGATATATACTCATAAATTTCCTCAAAATAAACATTTTATCGAAGAAAATTTGGCAACTCTCGAGTGATGATACGGCGTTCTTCCCCAGCCTGGTAGGATACGATTGCGGAGAGGATTGAAAACCCGAGTGGCGGGTCTTTTTCAGGTTGCGGTTGCATGGTGGCGGTCCACATCGCATGGTGCGCGCACAGGTGAAAAGACCCGTCAAGGTTGAGAGTAATTTGAAAAAGGGGCAGGGGCATCGCATGTTTAATACATGGCCGAGGGATTTATCAGGTGCCAGGATATCACGCCCTCTGCTCCCACACCTCACTAATGGATTGATTTCACAATCCATCGATGATGCCAAGCTCACCGTTCAACGTTCCGCGGTTAACGGGGGTTTTAGATAGCCCGATAGCGTTCAGCGAACTAGTCATATCTCATCTGGTTCGTATTAAAGAGCACGAAACCTCGGTACCCTTCGGTGCCTGCCATACATGGGTGTTCCAGATCAGAAAAAAATCTTTCTAGGATTTGGGCCCCAGTAGAAATTCAGAAAGGTGGGTGCAAAAATTGAGCTGAAAAAAATTTAGGGTCGGACCAATAATTTTTGGAACGTGCACAACCCCCCCCCCCTTTTTGGACAAAAAGTGTATTTTCACACTCGAACAATTTCAGCATGCTCTGTATATTTGGAATTATGGCATCCAGTAAATAATATAAAAGACAGAATACCAAAGTACGTAGAGCTGATCAGAATTTGGGTACATGGCGTGGCGTGCTTTGCGATGTATCGATTTATCTGTCATTTAAACAAATGGAAAAGGATCAATAGATAGCGTGTTTGCAACGAGCACCTTAAGAATCGATTCTTTACCATAGCTTCAAATGGAGACATATCGACAATCGATCATTTACGCCACGCCACTGCTCTTTCAAGCAAAAAAGTAGTGCTTTTTCGATGGCATGGCACAATGTAAAGTTTAAAATCGGAAGGGTCGCGACGGTGCCCTTGACCAAATGCACTGTTCAATTCTTTCCACACGTTTGAAGGTGTGGTCGGAAACTTTAAAAGCTCATAACTCTGTTTTTACAAAATTTTGAGGTCTTGAAAATGGTCCCGTTGGTTTTCTCGTAAAATTTTCATTTCTTCTTAATAAATCTTTCTTCTACCCCTCGTAAATTAAAATATGAAAAAATAATAATCTAAATTTGTAGTTTTAGTCAAAAAATTCATGTCCAGCATCTTCCATTGATTCGGTCCATTGTGCGGCAGTCGCTTGCATCATCCTCCAGGCTAGTCCCCCTCTGGCTCACAGTCTGTTGGACCAAAAATGTTCTGAAATTAACGCATGACGCCACATTCAGGTTTCTTCCAAAAGTTTTTACGGTTTTTGTTTCCTCGCCTATGTATCACAGTTACTGCGAGAGGCAATCCCGCTTGGAAAGGAGCCCGTGAAAACCGGGCTGTAAAGTTAAACGTAATACATTCAAAGGTGACAGGCACGGAGGAATATGAGCTGCTGCGGTTTTGATAAAAGTTCACGTTGCGCTGCGGCTGACCCCATAAATCATTTTGTTTGTGCGTTAGCCTAAGCGAGTCAAAACTCCGTAATTATCAGCTGAAAAAAAGAAATAAGCCTCCATCTGGCGGATGAAAGCATTCTTCCTCATCGGAACTTAAACATCTTCGAAGGATTGACGGATAAAATTAAAAGGAAAAAAAGTAAGAATAAAAAAACCTTGGAACTTTTAGAACACCCGGTGCCCGAGAGTTTTGCGGGGAAAACGCGGTCGAAAGTCTAAAATTACTTTTTAAGCACGTGGAATATTATCATTCGCAATGCTTAAGGCTACGATCATCATTCATGGAGTTTAAACTTCGCCTCAACTTATTTGTTTCGAGGATTTGTTGACCTCGGTTTTTTCCCCTTTGAGCGATACAGCTCCTTCTCGCCGAATCGCTCCATGCTGGCGAATCAAAATAATTATGTTTCCTGTACTCCTCATAAATTCTTTATTTTCCATCTCGTTTTGCGGGAGATGATTGGCATTTTTTCTTGGAAGATTAAAGCAAAATATTATGAGAGACGATGAAAGTTGCTCCTTCAAGGTTTAAACATACAACGATCGGAAAACAACTGGAGGTAGGCAGAGGGGATAAAAACATGAATTAGTAAGTTAGGAGGAAAAAAGAGAAATAATTTTTTTTAAAAATCGGCTCCTTTTCATAATTGATAGATAAAGTTTAGTTTCTTAACTTGCTGGTAGTTTCGTAGATTCGAATTAGGTATAAAATATTCAATGCGATAAAAATTGCTCTCTCAAAGTTTAAATATATAAGGATTAAAAAGTATACCCTGGTAAAACTTGGCAGTAGAATCTGTGTTCCAAAATACCATAGACCTAAAGCCGGCTGTAAGATTTCCGATAGCTTCTGTAGCTGGCTGTACAATTTCTTATAGCCTTTTATAGCCGATGGCGATTAAGCAACAGCCAGACGATGAAGTTTATGCTAAACGTTACTAAATACGGATACTAGGACTTAGTGAGTTTTTGGACTACCGCTAGCTTTTTGCGCCGTAGTATCTTGATATATTTTGTGAGGAAAGCTCCGTACTTTTGAAGGATGCCTTTCATTCTTAATATGTTGGAGCGCATTCAATTTCTTATGATACTGTGCAATACCTCTGGTGTGAAATAGTTGCTTCAGACGCCGTGGCACGCTACGGCGCGGCAGAGAGCGCGAAACGCGCATTGGCGCCTCCAAACCTAACAGTGATACTTCACGCATTGCGCAATGCGTGAAGTATCCCCGTTAGGTTTGTAGGCGCCAGTGCGTCGCTGCTTCGGTTTGTGTTAGGCTTTAATATTTAATTTTGCGGAGTCAGCGTTTTTCAACACATGATTCTGAAATGTTTGCACACTCTGTATGGATTATTCTCATTTTAATTGATGAAAAAAAATGTGTTTTAAAGGAAAATATAATGTGTAATTTGTAAACATTAAGGTAGTTCCGTATAAAACTTAATGATTTCCAAAGCACACGAATTTCTACACAATTTTTTTATTGCCTTTTTACAGCCAATGGTGATCAAGTGTAAAGCCCGGCGATAGAAACTATAGCCTGACTGTACACTTTCTCACAGCCTCGTATAGCACAGCCCGGCTATATGATTTGCTCCGCTTTCTACAGCCAGCTATGATTTTTTATAGCCTACTTTAGTCGGCTATAAGAACTCCTATGGTATTTTAAACGCAAATGCTATCGCCAATTTTTACCAGTGTAACGTAATAAGAAAAGACTGAAAACATATATATTATTATAAAACGCAAATTTTCAGTACTTGGAAAGCTATTAATAAGAGGATAAGTTCTTAGCATTTTTTGATAATGCTGAGTGGTTTCAGGTCCATTGTACATGAATGCGAATAATTTACGATAAGCAAATGTTTTAACATATAGGAGTTTTTTTGCCTATTCTTCGAAAGTTAAGGCTAACAGGCGGGCCGCTCCGAGTTAATACTGCAAGATTCACTCCTTTGTTTTTAAGTTTGATCAGTCCGTCCTCAATTTCAAATTAGGTATCAGGAGTAAAAGGCAGCTCAATATGTTTTCTCTCACTAGCGTTGTATTCACGTTTTTTTTCTCTAATTGTTTGTTTGAATTTCAATTGTAGTAATACAATCAAAACCAAACGAATGAGGCATACTCCACCCGATGAGCCGTGGGGTTCATGACACATGACATGTCGGTTTAACAACATTTATTTGAGAAGCTATTGAAAGGTTTTAACTTAATAATTCATATTTTTTGGAACTTTCAGCACAAATTTGCCGTCTAAGCGAAAAATGTATACCGTCAATATCTTGCGTTCAAGAGGCTAACCATAAATAAATCCGGTCAGATCGATTTGCTGGTAAGCGCTAAGTGCGTCAAGCTCTAAGTCAATAGATCTTGGGTTTGAATCCAGGTTGTGACAAAAAACTAACGGACTGTTGAAACAGATTCCTTTTTCCCTAAATCCTGAAAATTTCAAAGACTACTTAGAGCGTTCATGTTAAAAACCTCTGTATTTTAAAAAGGAAAAAGGTACAAAGAGCCAGCAAGCCATTAGGCAAAAAAACGGAAAAGGAAGATAATACTCGCCGGAAATATGAAGTTTAATCAAAAAGGATAAAAAAAAGGATGAAGAAATCTAAAAGGAGGTTTCTTGGAAACCGTTAACTGCAAGAAGAAGAGTGGATGTTTGCAAAAGGATTGGCAGTGCCAAAGATTGGGTGTACTTGTTGACTGTAATGAGTCATGAAAGTAAATAAGGTTGTCAATACAAATGCTATTAAAACAGCACCAACCGAGTCAAAACAACTTATTTTTCCACGGAAAAAAAGTTGATAACCTTTTTATTTCAAATCCTTCTTCAATCCTCGTTATTTGGTCGTAATACAGTGCCTTTGAAGAAGGATGAAGTATAATACTTATGCTGGAATCAAACGAAAACCTTTCATCGGCTTGAAATCGGCTGTGATCCTACCGATGAAAACATTCAGCAAAATAACCTACTTCAGAAACACTGTTTCCTGTCTCTAAGAATCTATATACCACACCCATCAAGATCAAAAGGTCCATATTTTTACGCCGAATTTTCCTTATTGAATTTTAACTCTCAAAACATCTTTGGGATTATCATACTGCTTTGCTGTAATGGGTTAGTCAAGTGCCTATTCTGTCGTGCTAAAGAAAAACGCCGTATGAGCCTTTAGGCGTCGCCAAATTTTCTTTGAAAAATCATGAATTTTCGGAAATATTTTTAAACATTTTTCTTCCAATCTTTCAAAGACTTTCGCTCGTCATTTGATCTAAATAGTCTGAAAATTTCTCAGGAAAATACTCATAACTTTCTTCATAAATAAATATTTTCTAAGAAGAAATTTGGCAACATGTGACTGCTCATACGGCGTTTTTCCTTAGCTCGACAGAACCAAATGGACAGATTTAGGCCGCCGTGTCTGAGTGGCACAGTGGATCGAGTCAATGGGAGAAGTCGGAAAAAATTTGGAAACTTTAAACGCTTATAACTCCGTTTAAACAAAACTTTGAGATTTTAAAAGCGGTTCCATTGGTTTCCTCGTGACATTTTCTTCTGTAAGCATCCCTTACAATTTAAAATGTGACGAAATAAACATCGAAGTTTGAAGTTTTAGTCAAAAATTGCATGTCCGATCTTTCTAATGGACTCAATCCACTGTGCGGCAGCGCGATGTTGTTCCCATGGAAGAAAGGTAGGAGGATATTAAAAACTCTCTGCCGCTGTCGACCTTTCTTCCTCCTATTTCTTTGCCTTCGAAAAGATTTGGACGTATTTCTGCCAAACGGAACTATGTGCATCAAGCCATGAGCCCTGAGATCCATAAGAATAAACGAATAACAGGGCTCACATCATAATGCACATAGTTCCGTTTGGCAGAAATGCGAAACCCACTCGACGAACTAGGATTTCAAATGCATCCGGCCCATCAGAAGCACACCTTCTCCTCGAGGAAGTTTACACGGAAGAAACTTCCGCTTGGCTCGGCGGCAGGCGCGGATTTTTAAAACGGATATGTCACTTCATTAATTAAACCCTCTCTAAACGCGTCGATTCAAGAGGCCAAGTTGTTTGTGACTTCGCTCGCGAGACGCTGGTACAGAAGGACGCAGACAGGGCTGTCGAATTGTGTGATAGAATACGCATATTTTGCTCGGCGTCATTCAAGGGACCTCAAAAATTCGTGTGGAGCACTCCTCTATATCCAGTGGCGATTTTACAGGTTGGCAACACTGTTTCTCTACCATTTACATCCATTGAAAATATCGATTTTAGGCGAGGCAAGCTGCCGCACCAGGAATCGATTGTTTTACATACATCTGAATGGATGGAAAACAGTGATGCCAAGTTTCAAGACCCGCTGCTGTCTACATCCTCAAATCAAAATTTTTATGTCGAGTTCTCTTGTGGACGATTAACAAGGGAGCGTGACTCCACACCAATTGGGATGTTGACTTAAACAATTCAATTTTTTACAAGAATATGACAATGCTATTTTCATCTATAATGATACTAAATTTCACGTGTGAAATAAAAAAAAAAATCAAATTCCGTTCTTTGGTCTGAGAGATATGGTGGCGAAGTTTCATGAAGAAAGAAAATCGTGAAAGTTTACGTGAAATATTTCATGAAATTTCAGAAAAATGTAAAATGTATCAGAAGATGTACCTGTCGTTGACTATCAACTCTCCTTTAAAAAGTATGGAAATACTATCAAAATTATTTAGAAACATTTTTTCACTAGTTTGTATCACTCATGTTTGCTATATAATAAACAGGAGTAAAAATTCAAATTTAGACGAAGTAATTATGGTTATTTTTTTTTTTTTTTTTGGTGTAGTTTGGTTTTTTAAATGCGGTTTGCACATTCCCTTAAAATGATCGCTTCATATTTGTGAAACATTTCTTACCCTTGTAAAATTACACGAAATATTTTGCGGAAATTTCCAATTTTTCGTAAGTTCCTTTCGTTTCATACCACTCTGCGTTGAAACGACGATATCGCCACCTTCCGGCCAAAGTATCACAAGCACCATGCGAGGTTTAAAAATCTCCGCCGTCATGTTATTGTTTTACAGAGAAATTATTCAACGAAGCTGTCCGAAAATTTCGCTGAATTTTCAAATTTTCAAACAGACCAACCAAAAATTTCTCTGTGAAAAAATCATAAGGCGGACATGTTTAAACATCGCGTGCGAAGCCTGTGATACCCCGGCCGGATATAGAGTCCCTTTATAGAGAGTTGAGACAACGCGGATTGGATGTCACGAACGGGAATTAATCTTTTTGTGGTGTGTCTATTTCTAATAATTTTGTAATCTTTGATCAACCTGTCTCCGTTCTCTCTCTAATTTTATTTGTTCCCTGCTGTACCCCCGACGCCCCGGACCCTTTCAGTCTATAATCTTTGCAATTGATGAAAATTTTATCTTTATTCGCGTTTGTGATACGGTGAAGGTCTAAAATACGGGAACCAATCAGAAATGGATTCCTATTGTCTTTACTCTCAGTATAAAATGATTCTAGACGGAAGGTGACGAATATGTGAGAGAGTGCTGAATTTTCAGGACGATATGGCATCCACTGTGCCAGACTACGTGATGAAATGTTCACATTTCCCAGTGAGTCACGGCGGGAAAATTGGCGATTATTCGACAAGATTTGGCAACGATGAGGGTTGGGAGCGAAACCGAGACGGGAAGTTATTATTCTGGATTATGTTTGTTAAACGAATCCATTTAAGCTCAAATGACCCATAAAAACTCTTGCACTCTCTCTAATTCAATTCAATTTTCCGCTTAATATGAGGAAACCCTTATGCTGGGGATGAAACATGACAAGCCACCTTGTCGAGCCCGCTTTGAATTTCCAGAAAAGTTCGGGGGGTTTCCCGACGCTTTTCAACGGCTGTTTTTGCGTCCCGCTCGGGTTCAAACTCGATTTAAAACTCTGAAACCCGAGCAACTCCAAGTTTGGCCGGCCCGCGCGCCCCTTTCGGGTGTCCCTA